>ML831265.1:4994-17254 GCA_009831015.1 Picea engelmannii
CACGTAAGTGATCCCATCCCTTAGACAAAAAGGGTAATTAGAATAGGAATAAAAAATTATCCTCTCAAGCCCCCTCTCTTATGGAATCATAGCCCCCTCTCTTATGGAATCATAGCCCCCTATAAATCTAGTCCTTGTCCGTCTAGCAACCAACCATGTATTTATTATTAATAATGATAAAAAAATTACATGTCTTGGGACCACTGGCCTTTTCATATTTTTTTGGGCACTCTGGCCTCTCAACATTGTAACAATACATTATTTAAAAATGGGGGTTCAAAACCTAGGGTGTTACAGAAACCCACACACAGTGAAATTGAAACATTCACAGAAAAATGACACTTGCCATCCAAATCCACACATAGTAAATTTCGGCCTCCTACATTGTATTGGAGAGATGGTAGTGAAACCCCACACACAGTAAATATGAAATGTTGCGAGGAAAAATGACACTTTCCATCCAAACCCCGTGCACAACAAATTTCCACGCACAACATTATATTGGAGAGTTGTCAGGCAATAGTAAATAACCCTACGTAGTAACTTGATAGGCAGTAAAACCCCACACATAGTAAAAATGAGGTGAGAAAAATAACACCCGCGGCTGCCATCCTTAGAAGAAATAGGTGTGCTGAGAGCTATGATGATAGTTGTGATGGGAGATATGGAGATAGATTAGATTCAACTTGGTAAAAGGAAGAAGTGTATTTATCTTAATTAATGTTAAATATGCTAAATATTCTGAACCTTTCATTTATCGATGAATAATATTTGATTTCTATATAATAATGTGCATAGAAAGAACATCAAAAATTGAAAACCTATTTAATCCAAATCCAATAGTATAACGCTATCAGCGTAATTAAGCAATTGTTAGTGGAATACCACGCAAGAATTAAGTTGTTGTTAGTGGAATAAAAGTTATTGGCATTCTGTGGTTTTAGGTAACCTTGCGAAAGACAGGTCAGGCAAGGAAACTACATACATGAACACTTCTTGAATTTCACTTGGAGTTACATATGATTAGTTCTGCCAAGGAGAGACTCATATGGAAAAAATGATAAGGGGATATAAGCATATCTTTGATGGTTTATGATTGATTTTGATACAAATGGTTTGCATACGACTATACCTATTGGGTGGTTTTCTTAGAAAACTTAGTAAAGCAGTTAAAGGAAACTCCAAATAGAAAAATAGAATACAAAAGTATGATCATCATTTTTATAAACAACATCAAGTAGTTCATATTTTTTTAAAAATACCATGGAAAAAAATAATATTTGTTATTATGAAACTTATGTTCAAAATAATAACTTATGTGTCTGTCATTGATACAGTCTTAGTCTTACTCTTCACGAAGGTCCCTCTTCTAGAAAAACAATGTGCTTTCACTTATGAGGGTTTTCTCTAGGTGTGCCTTCCAAGTTTTTCATGGTAGATGAAATCGAATGCCCCTAAAAATAGAACCCCCAACTACCATTTGCTCACCTAAACTAGATTGTCTGACATCTGGTCCAACCTAGAATCATACTTCTCAAATTCAAAGCTCACTTTCGAGACAAACAAACTAATTTCCTCCCCATTTCCTCGACAATATATATAAATAACCATTGTAGGCCACTTCTTTATGTTATTGCGCGATGTAATGGTTGTCCTACCCACATCAAACTTCAATTTCACAATGTTACAAGGGAAACTTTCTATGGCCAAGGGTAAACCACAACAGATAGGTATGACTACAGAAATCAACTCAATTCCAACATGTGCTATATAAACGAATGTGCAATATGAGGAAGAAGCCTACCTCAATCCAATCATTTGATGTTGTTCCACCGTTGAGCACTTTGACCCAAAGCCTTATACCTGCAAGAAGTTCTCAACGAACAAGCGATGCAATTATATAGTGACAATGTATAAAATGGGTTAGCACATCAGATATCACAATCCATTAATAAACATTACAAACATGCCAATGGATAATAATCATATATTCGCAAGATATTGATTGGATGGGAAAGGAGTATTTCCATTAATAATTGATCAACATAAGTATCAACATTGCAGACTTCCGTGTCGGCACGGTTCGAAACCAAGAAGCCAAGATCCTTCCAACTGGGTCTCCACCACTTCAATCCTCCACTAAAGGCAAGCTCATAGAAAAGAGATAAAGAGATTCTCTTGACAATAAGGGAAGATCTTGGGGGCTGAACACTGTGTTCAGACTTGAGGGACAAAGGGATGCAGACTCAATATGAAGTAATTTCTCCAGAGTAACTTTTCTCTTAAAGTTGAATGCTTTCTCTCTCTTTTTCCATAGCTCGAAATTGTGCTCTTATAGCCTCCAGAATGCAACTGAAGGGCCGAGTCAGAAAATTTCCAGTATATGGAAGGCCAAAGATAAGAGATCTTCTGTTGTAACATGGAAACCTAACCGCATTTTGTATTTTCTGGCACAAATCCTGATATACGCAAGCTGTAGTGGAGCATCAAGTGTATACGCATCTTGCAAAGCAGTTAGGGAGCGTATATGTGGAAAAATATATAATTTTGGCTCTGGATTTATCAAAAAGGGGTTTGATAAGTCTACATAGGGAAAATGGAAAAAGGCCCTCTGTGCAAGATAGTAATGGTGAGGAAAATCTTGCTATAATAGATGCCCCCTAATGTGTGAGATTAGAGGAGTATCTACGATGGCCAAAAGACATTATAAATAACCTAGAAGTGGAGTGGTATAGAACCAACTAGATGAACTCAATTTATCATTACATTATGTATTGACTTTGCATACATGGATGCCAAAAATACAATGCAGATCCATGTGGAAAATATACCAACAAGTTTTCATGGTCATGAGTAGGGAAATATAAATGCGGTTACATGCCAATAACTGTCATAGTCACGAGCAAGGACCAATGAAACCAGTCTCAAAATGAATATGAAGATATCTGTATACCAAGGAGTACAATCTAATCTCCCATGATTGCTGAAGTCAAATAGGTACTAGCCCAATGAAATGGAAGCAACAACTCAGGAAAGATGTGTCTTCAAAGTGATGTCTTCAAGTCTTCAATACAATCCACCAATGGTGCAAGTCTACATCATGTGAATAAATGAGTTGAGGTCGAACATGATGAGACATTGTTTGATTACCGATCATTGAGGTATACCATTAACAAATGTGAGATATCCTACCAATGATGAAAGTAGGTATCAAGGAACCAAGTACATCTCTACAAATGTGAATAAAGGAGCCGGTGTCGAACATTTAATAGATCCATTGATCAGGAGACATTGATGTATTCTCATCTGTCAATGGTGAGAGAGCTTGCCACTAATGACTGCAAACCTCAAGGTACTCAAAAAACTCTAAGTCTCGTATCCAGAATACACGAGTTGAAGTCGATGGAAAGAGACCCGCTGAAAGGAGAGAATTAAGGCATCTCTCATCAGTCAGCATGAGGAGCAAAGCGAGAGCTTCATGATTTGGTGGAGATCAGATGAAGAACATGTTCATGAACCAACGACCCTGTGCATTTTTCACATGTGCCAAATGCAAGTGGTACACGAAAAAGACCCCCTGAATAGCAGCCAGTGATGAAAATTGCTGACAAAGGCGAGGAAACTACCAATAAGGCTAATGGCATCCAAGACACTGCATGAATCCCAAAGTGTGAATAGATGTTTTTTCGTCGAACACAAGGGAAGCCATCTAATCAACAACCCATGATGAAATGTCGATTGTTGGGTTCAAGGTGACCTACCAATGATGAAAGTAGGGTCAGGGTGCATCATAAGACCAAAGTATCATGTGATTATGAGACAAACTGAGGGTATGGCCGACATGCGAAGTCAAGATTTCTGAGGAGTGGCCGACACAGATTGATAGACTTCCTTTGAACAAGAGCATGAGACATACGGTGGAATATAGAAGCATAGAATTAATTATTTAACAATTAGATGCAGGAGGCATCCATAATGTTCTCTATAGTGGCTAGAAGATTAACCAGTCGATAGAGAAAATTTCGTAACGAGATCAACTTCCTAAGGCCATGCTAAACCCAAAATTATGATGACACAAGGACTCAATAAATTTGTGCTCTGTTCAAAGGTAACATGACTGCAGCCAATTACAATATAGTACTCCCTTCCCGCCCATCTTTTTTTTTTTTTTCATAACAATTGAATGCTATGATACAAAGGAGGGAACGAGTGTCGCAAGTAAGCAAAACTAGTTCCAGCAGTGGAATGTACCTATGCTCAATGAAAGGAAATGCATGCGAGAGATGGACACTCGGGGTGATGTTCCCTCCAGGGTATAGGGTGTCAAATTGCAAAGGATATAGATAAGGCTCTGCTTGGTTGAGGATGCAAACTGCTTGGGCCATGGTGCAAAGCGCGAACCGGCTAAAGGCTCAATACTACAAGCAAGGGCATGAGATGCAATCACAATTTAACGCCAAAAAATGTCCTTTTTTTATATCTTTTAGTCTACTTGGTGTGAAAAAGGGGTAAACTTGTGTCAAATAGACGTCTTTTCAAATCCAATTTACGAGTGTGAAGAAGACAAGTTCACTCGACGATCTTTTCCATTTTTGATAGCGATTAAGAAAAGAGCTTAACTAAGACTCATGATCTTTCAAATCCAATTTTAATGAGTGTGAAAGGGACAAATCACTCGACGATCTTTTCAATTTTTAGTAATGAGTCAGAAAATAGCTTAATTAAGACTCATGTTCTGGGAGTCTAATAAACATGTAAGGGGGGAGGCCAATGCTCCCATCCCGACCTTCTGGAGAAAGTCAGTATCCTGCGGATAGCTGACATTAGCTTGGGAAAAACCAAGGCCTTCCAAGTCAAGGAGGAGAAGGTGATAACAGAGGATATAGTCTCTGTGATGGTTCAAATAATGTCTCTTAATGGAAAATACATAGGTGGGAGAATGGGATGTCCCATCAGGTCATCCCAATCAAAAGGAACCTTGTCAGGACTTGGAGGGAGAGCATTCAGAGGAAGAATAAATATCTCTTGTTCAGAAGGGGGAGGATGTGGAATGTTGATGACAAGGATGAAAGGTGTTTCATTCTCTTCAGGGAGAGTAAGGTTGACTAGAGATTTCACTTGTGTGGCCACTTCTTCAATTTTAGGTTGAAGAGGATGCACAGTAGTGGGGGAAAGATATGCTTCATCCTTAACAAAGGGGGTGAGGTTGGGAGAAGATTAAGTCGATGGAACCACCGAGACGATCAAGGGAGGAGTGTTGTGAAGAGAAACCATAGATGCCTTAGAATTTGAAGGGATCTTGGGTGAACCCCATGCTTCAAGTATCTCGGCAGTAATGGGACACAAAAGAGTAAGGTGACTTCCTTCGCAAGTCCTGCAAAATAATTTAGGCTTACGTCTGAGGTGTCTGGTCTTCTCGATGTAACTAGTAGGGGACAGAGAGTCATCTCTCGTATGATGAATAGAAGCAGGAGACACGACATGGCTATGATTCGGGGAAAGAAGAACGGTGCCCTCAACATAATTGGTAGAGGTTGGGGGAAAGTTGTCGACATAGTTGGTAGAAGAAGTCGACTCATCTCTGACATGATTGGAAGAGGTTGGATATGGAGCACCAATATGACTGATAGTGACTGGGTTGGCGATTGATGATGACATTTGAGTCCAAAATCTAGGGAAAGACTGATTCTAAAAAATTGCAAGCCAGGCAGGATCTTGGTGTACCCCTTTCCCTAGCCCAGTAAGGTGTTGGTTCACACCAAAATGGTATGATGAGGTTTGGATGGGCATCATCACTAGGGTATGTGGATAGACTGAGGTTGGATAAGGATTATTCAAGTGAGGATATATGTTTCCCCCTTGTGAAGGGGTCCCATAAAGAGGGTAGCCCGAATTATAAAATTGATTCTCCCCGTACGGAAGACTTGGGGGTACTTGAGGACCTGCCATGGAAAACGTGTTCGAAGGAACTGACATGGTGGACGAAAGATAAATGGGAGGGGGGTAATAAGTAGTATAGGCACCCATCTGAGTATTTTCTCCTAAAAGAGCGTAGCTAGTGTTGGATCCGTAGGGAGGATGGTGCCATCCTCCCACGGGGACATGACTCATATCAAATGAAGAAGTAGTCATTGGAGCCATGGTGCCCCTAGGTTCAATGCTAGGATTCATATATGTAGGCCAGGGAGAGAGTTGCACAGGGGAAGGCATATCAACAGAAAAATGGCTAGATACCCAAGGTCCAGACTGAGCGTTATAGTTCTGCATACCATTATAAGAAACAAATAGATTTTACCCCATGAACATCATGGGGGGGTAGCAGTAAATGAGGGAGAAAAGGGAACTCCACTATCCATAATAACAAAAACCTGGCATGAAATCCTATGGTCAACTAATAATCAAAGAGAATACCAAAAATTCAAATGGCCAATATGCATGCAAACAGGCTAAAGTGGCTGAGTGGCCTCCCTCGCTAAAGAAGGTATGCCTCGTCCATGAGGGACCTGAGACTCCCTGCTAAAGTTTGGAGGTAACATAATCAATTATAAGGGCCCTCATAGGCTTAACAACCAATCGGTCAGATCCCCCTGGAGAGGTAATCCTCCATAAAGGCTGTGTGTTGTCCGACCCCTATCTGACTCAAGATACAGGAAGAATAACCCCTACAAGTAACCTATGAGAAACCTAAGTCAAGAAACTAATAAACCATTGTATAACTGATTCATGCAAATAGTCGTAAGTCCGGATCACTATATGGGCAGGTAGCAAAGCCCGAAACCTTGAAAGTATTGCCTCTCACAGAGGTATGGGCAGTGGCAAGATTCCCAAATACGAATAAATCCACAGAAATATCTATGATGCTAGGTGAGTATTCGGGGGTTATCCCTTCAACTAACTTCGCGCGACCTCGTGATTAACTCTAGTGTGAGCGGAGCCTCCTGATATTACCAATTATACAATGGATTTCTCAACTCCCTGTCTCAGACACATAAGTTGATTAATTGCCTTGGAGAAGTTTACTCACAAAATCCTATTCCAAGGCACTAAATCCTAGGCTAGTTTGTGCACCCTAAAAAATAAAACCATGACTAATCAATTTTAGTTTAAAGCATAAACTTTATTGGCCATGATTACTCAAAAAGGTATGGAAATGAAACTCATGGTGTTATGACTCCTCATAGGAATAAAAATAGATATAATGCAAAGCCTAACTTTAACTTTTCAGTGAATAATATGCTAAATAGAACAGTGCAATCTTCAATTTTAATTCTGCAACTCAGAAATAAAATGAAATCTTTCATTAAATGTGCTAAGCTAATGATAAAGTTTCAAAGACAAAAATACCAACCAATGCAAAATGCCTATTTTTTTGTATTTTCAATGTATTTAAAAAGAAAATTCATGGACTGATAAGCGACTTGATATATAACTTCTACTTTGTATAAAAGAAATCACTTGAGCAGAATACCAAGTAGCTAAGCAGACATCCCAAATACCAAGGACAAATAAAAAACGGAAAACAAAGAGAAATATGCTGCCCAAAAAATTCAACTCCAAAAAGGTTTCCTGTCATCCCAGATAATCTCAACAGGTACCACAGAGACCCAAGAAGGCTTAGTGATTCTCAAAAACTACCCAACAGTCACTAAACCAAGCAAACAAGCAAGGGGGAAGTGGTATACGCTCCTGTTCAAGAGAAAAGGGCATATATACGCTTCTTGTAGTGGGACAACAAGTGTATACACGCCACTGTCAGGGAAAAAAAGGCGTATATCCTTTAAAATAAGGCTAGGCAAGGTTAAAAGGCTGAAAACTTAGACCCAGAGTGAACAGACTCTGTCCAATTGTGATACGGCAAGAAATACAAAGGAAAAAGAGCAATGTAAGAAGGAAAAATACTTCAACCCTTAGAAGGAAGATCTCTCCCCAGTGGAGTCGCCAATTTTGTTACAAGGGAAAAACTCTTTATGGCCAAGGGTAAACCACAAAAAACATGCATGATTGCAAAAATCAACTCAATTCCAACATGTGCTATATAAACGAATGTGCAATATGAGGAAGAAGCCTACCTCAATCCAATCATTTGATGTCGTTCCACCGTTGAGCACTTTGACCCAAAACCTTATACCTACAAGAAGTTCTCAATGAACAAGTGATGTAAGTATATAGTGACAATATATAAAACACGTTAGCACATCAGATAACACAATACATTAATAAACATTACAAACATGAACGTGGATAATAATCATATATTCGCAAGATATTGATTGGACGAGAAAGGATTATTTCTATTAATAATTGATCAATATAAGTATCAACATTACAGACTTCTGTGTCGGCATGGTTCGAAACCAAGAAACCAAGTTCCTTTCAACTGGGTTTCCACCACTTCAATCCTCCACCAAAGGCAAGCTCATAGCAAGGAGATAAAGAGATTCTCTTGACAATAAGGGAATAGCTTGGGGGATGAACACTGTGTTCAGACTTGAGGGACAAAGGGATGCAGACTCAATATGAAGTAATTTCTCTAGAGTAACTTTTCTCTCAAAGTTGAATGCTTTCTCTCTCTTTTTCCATAGCTCAAAATTGTGCTCTTATAGCCTCTAGAATGCAATTGAAGGGCCGAGTCAGAATGTTTCCAGTATATGGAAGGCGAAAGATCAGATATTTTCTATCGTGACATGGAAACCCGACCTCATTTTGTATTTTCTGGCACAAATCCTGATATACGCGAGCTGTAGTGGAGCATGAAGTGTATACGCATCTTGCAAAGCAGTTAGGGAGAGTATATGTGGAAAAATATATATTTTTGGCTCTAGATTTATCAAAAAGGGGTTTGATAAGTCTACATAGGGAAAATGGAGAAAGGCCCTCTGTGCAAGATAGTAATGGTGAGGCCAATCTTGCTATAACACACAACTTAATGAGAATGTTGGAATGGAATGCATCTCTTATTGCTGCCTGCTACCTCTCCCTTCTATTGTCTCTTTAATGTGCATGTGTTGTACACTTCATTGTGGCATGGAGACTTCTTTCCCTACTACACGTTCATTTTCAGATCTCCTTCTTAAAATCCCATTTAGGGGATATCCTACTTTATTTATTGAAATACCAATATAAAAACACAATGAAAATTAAATTTGAATTAATTATGGTAAGCATTTATGAATCTGTCCTTAAATCATAAACAACAACAATCAATCCAATTGCTTGTTATTAAAAACCACAAAATAGTGAACGATAAATACAAATGCTTATTATTAAAAATGAATTGATAAATATGCATCACATTTCACATAGAAATATGACAAGTGGAAGAAACTTCAAAGTGGTCAAACATACAATTATTCAATAATTCATCACAAGTAATGGAATATTTTACAAAGCTATTATTGCTTTATTTCTTTCCTTCTATAAGTATACCATATACGAAATTTCCTTTTCTAAGTTTTCCATATACAAATATTTGTTGCCCATTTTGACAAAACAAGAAACAAAATATAAAATATAGAGTAGACAACTCAAGAACAAAAAGGGCAGAGAGCAATTGTATTAGATGATAGGATAAACTTATAAAGAGGAAACAAAACAACCAAATCAATAAATTAGAAACAAATCCTAATGACTGGTACATCTGGCTAGAACAATTGGTAGTGTATGACTATACATTGTTGAGGTTACAACTAACAGTCCCTCTTAAACTCAACAGTTACAAACATCAACGCTGATAATTCCCAAGTGTTGTCTTTGAAAATAAAAAATGGTTTTTCCCAATGGATTTTTAAAGATGTCTGCGACCTGGTCTCGTGAGCCAAAAAATTGAAGCGTGATTTCACCATTATTGACTAGCTCACGTATGAAATGAAAACGAGTGTTAATTTTCTTGCTTTTCTTATGAAAAACATGGTTTTTTGATAAATAAATTGCTAAAGTATTGTCACAGAAGATAGGAATTGGATCCTTTTCTGTATGTGACATGTCATTCAATATTCTTCGCAGCCACATAGCTTGACATGAAGCTAAGGTAGCAGTGACATACTCTGCCTCTGCAGGAGATATTGAGACAATGAGTTGCTTCTTTAATTCCCAAGAAATCAGATTCATGCCCAGGTGAAAAGCATACCCTGAGGTGATTTTCCAGTCATCTAGGCTATCTGTAAAATTACTGTAAGTGTAACCACAAAGATGATTATCTTCAGACTGAGTGTACCATAAACAAAAATTGAGAGTGCTAGAAACATATCTTAGAATCTTTTTCACCATCTTCCAGTGAGAATCATTGGGAGATTCCATGAAGTTGGAAACAAAGACGGTTGCATATATAATATTTGACCAACTAGTAGCTATAAGATAAAATAGGCTACCTACTAAAATTTTGTACAAGGTAGAATCAATTGTAGGGCCTTCATGTTGCTTGCTCAATTTTGTGCCTAGGGGTATAGGATTTTCTGCTGGATTGTAGTCTTCCATGCAAAATCTTTTGATGGTGTCTGCTGCATACTTTTGCTAACAGACCAAAATCCCTTTGGTTGATTGGTCAACCTCAATCCCCAAAAAATATTTCATGATTCCAAGATCTGTCATCTCAAACTCAGATTTCATGGCATGTTTAAAACTGGTTAACTCAAGATTTCCAGTATATATCATGTCATCAACATATAGATAGACAATCAGAATTTTACCTTACTAATATATTTTGGTGTAAAGATTTGGCTCATTTTGGATTCTGTTGAAACCACTCTTGATCAAGGAAGTATCAATTCTATTGTACCAAGCTCTTGGATCTTGCTTTAATCCATGCAAGAATTTCTTCAATTGATACACTTTGGCTGGTTGTTCTTTGACTTCAAATCCAGGTGGCTGATCCACATATACCTCTTCTTCTAAGACACCATTCAAGAAAGTTGACTTGACATCCATCTAGTATACTTTCCATTTGTTTTGAGCTTCTATGGCTAAGAGAGTCCTTACAATGTCCAACCTTTCTACTGGAGCAAAATTTTCACCATAATCAATTCCTGGTTGTTGTGAGAAACCTTTGGCAACAAGTATTTCTTTGTGTTTTTCAATCTTCCCCTTTTCATTGAGTTTAGTTTTGTAAACCCACTTGACACCAATACTTGTCTTATCTTTAGGCATATCAACAAGATATCATGTCTTGTTCTTCTAAATAGATTCAATTTATTGGTTCATGGATTCAACCCAATGTGTCTCTTTAGCTGCCTCTTTAAAGGACATAGGTTGACATGACATTAATGCAAAAATATTAAGCTGATCAATTCATCCAACTGTTGATGGATTTCTCTCAAGCTTCAAGTTCACTGATTTTGAATTTCAGAGGATGAATTTATTCTTGAAGAAAGGCTATCTTGAGTACTTTAAGGTTGTCCTTGTACCTGCAATCTTGGAAGGGCAGGCTGATGTGTTTGCTGTCCTATTTTTTTTATGTTTTCAGGAAGTGGCAGCAATGGATTTTGACTGTCCATAGGTTGATTTTCAGACTAACTCCAGAACTGATTTTCAAGAAATTTGACATCTCTGCTCAGAATTAGTTTCTTTGAAATCAGATTGTAGAGTCTGTAGTCTTTGGCTGTCTCATTGTAGAAAAAAAAATGCATTTATCACTTCTATCATCAAGTTTCTTCCTCAATTCAGAAGGTATGTGAGCGACTGCTATGCATCCAAATGTACTGAAATGAGCAACATTTATATTTGTCCCATTCCATACTTCTTTAGGGACCTTCATCTTGACACTAGTTGTTGGGGATCTATTCAGTAGATAAACTGAGCATGCTACAACTTCAACCCAAAATAAATTTGACAAACATTTCTATCTGAGTAGGCTCCTTGCCATGTTCATTATAGTCTGATTTTTCCTCTCAGCCACTCAATTTTGATGTGGAGTATACCTGGCCGTAGTTTGCATGATTATGCCTTGTGATTTGTAGAAATTTGCAAATTATTTTGAATTGTATTATCCTCTTCCATCTAACCTGAGAATATTCACATATTTCCCACTCTATTTTTCATCTTCAGCCTTGAACTCCTTGAACTTTTCAAAGGTTTTAGACTTGTGTCTAAGAAAATAGATCCATATTTTCTTTCTAAAATCATTAATAAATGTTAGAAAATAAAAGCTACCACCTATTGAATTTGTTTGCATTGGTCCACATAGATTAGTGCGAACCAACTCTAAGTGTTATTTGGCTTGATTGGAGGACTGTGGAAAGCTAGTTCTGTTATGTTTTTAGAGAATG
>ML831265.1:28110-38241 GCA_009831015.1 Picea engelmannii
TAGTTTTGGGTAGTTATTTTCCTGTTTGTGGCAGGGTTGATTTGTGTAGCAGGGGGTAGAAAGGAAGAAGCAAAGAAAAGAGGCAACATAAATTATCATCAGATCCAGGTACTTGTTAAGTTATGTATTTATTTCATACTGTAAATAATTTAGTATTTATTGATAAATCCAAGTTACTGAGGTTGCTGTTATAAAAGTCAATATCATGTTATGAAGTTTTGTTTCAGTTTACTTTCTTAAAATGTTTAGGAAACTTAATGATGTTTAGAAATATATGGGCATTACACTTAGAGTCTTAAAGGGAAGATGTCCAAATATTTCATGCCAAATCATAGTTTCATTGGGGGTGGATTCACTTTGTGCATACAGTTGGGTCATATTTGTAGTTCTAAGGGTCAAGGGAAACATTCTATTCCTAGTCATGTGGATTTCAGAAATCAATTTTCTGCTGCGAGTTTTGTGATATATCCTACATGATGCTCCTTAAAAAAGTACCTTATAGCCATTTTCAACTAGTTGTCCTACACTTAACAGATTGTGTTTCAGATTTGGAATGTGATAGACATCGTTTATGTCTTTATTTACATTTTGTTTAGTGAGAATAGGTACAATTCCTTTTCTTTGAACTTTAACTAAAGAGTCATCTCCAAGTGTAATATCAGATGAAATAGAAGAATCAATGCAAGAAAGTAAATCTTTGTTACCTGTCATGTGATTGTTGCATCCACTGTCCAATAACCAGAGGTACTTGTGTTGTTCTTTAGTTTTGTGACATGAGAGAAACATCCCATCAGAGGTGTCTCCTTCATGATTTGAGACATGTGCTCTGCCTGAGTATTGATCTGCTTTCTTCTTCTTGCATTTAGATTCATAGTGCCCATAATTTTTGTAGTAATAACATTGTATGCTTTCTTTGTCATTAGATCTCCTCCCTTTGCCTCTTTGAGGCTGAAAATTATGATGCTGATTTTGATTTGTGTGACCTTCACCCGAGTGATGGGTTTTTGGACTTCTCCCTCTTCCTATGTGACATTTGCCTCTACATATGCCTCTACCTATGCCGAAGGAGAATTGAGTCTTGAAGGCATTGGCTATTGACTCGTCTTATAGATGAAGTCTGGTCTCATGTGACAACAAAGAACACATTAGTTCATCTGTTGAAAAATTTGACAGATCCTTGGATTCAAGGATGGATGTAACAACCATATCAAATTTCTTTGGAATACTTCTGAGGAATTTCTCAACAATACTTTTACCAGGGATGGCTTCACCAATTAACTTGATCTATTTTACGATTCCCATGACTTTGGTCATAAATTGATCAAAATTTCTGATTCTGTCATTTTTAAGGTCTCAAAATGTGTCCTCAAGGTCTACAACTTGACTGTTTTTACCTTGTCATTTCCCTGATTGGGTGTACCTAGAATGTCCCATGCCTATTTTGACGTAAAATCACTTGTGATTTTTGAGAAAATCGAGTCATCCACTAAGTTATGAATCTATAACTCGACCTTATTCTCTCTTTTCCTTTGTTCTTCCTGAGCAATTCTCTCTTGATTGTTCATGGCATATAGATCTGCTGGATCTGGTTCCACATAGCCATGATCCAATGGATCCCAACACTCCTATGCTTGTAATAAGGAACTCATTATGAGAGACTAAAATTCATAGTTCTTCCCAAGAAGAATTGGCCCTTGTGTTGGCCCTAAATTGTTAGAGGTGGTCAGTTTTGAAAAAAAAATTCAGAACAAAAATATAGGGATAAAAAAAAATTACCACTAATATCACTTGATACAAATAGACGGATCCTCTTCCCATTTCTCGTGCATAAAAACAGGTCCGCGGAGTTCTCTATGTGACTTTGGGATGAAAAACACGGGCAAGACCACTTATTTATCGACTATAGCCCTTTAATGGAAAAAACAAGAGATATTAGTTTACTCAAGAGCTTATTTCCTTTTTAACGATTTTTTTTTTTAATGTTAAATCATCATATGACCAAGGGATGCAAATTAGGTGATCTGGGCATTTCAAGACGTTAAAACCTCAGATCCTACAAATAACCGAATGGGAGAAGTCCTAAACAAAAGAAAACATCAATGGTCCTCGTTGATCTAAGATCAACGACTCATAATTACTCTGGGACTCCGGACTTCAGATCCTTCCACCACTCGAATTCAAAACATACATGAAGTGCTGAAGTGGTGAACCATTCAGATAAGTACATATCCAACATCCCTCAGACCTCGAAAAATCAATGACCAAGATCCTTTCCAAAACTTCGGCCTTTAGGAGTTCCCATTTGCTAGCACGCATAAACCTCTGAAGTGTTGAATCTCTAGAGTGATGAAATATCCAGAGTGATGAAGGATAGATCCCAATGGTCCACGTGTCTTCTAGAATGAGTGGTTAGGATCCACTCCAGGCTTTATCCTTCAGAGCTCTTCATGTCACGTCTCATAGTTCTCCCAGAGTATCAGACTGCCGAACTTCCAGATTTTTTCCACGTGTCCAACATGATCAACGACCTGGATTTAATTCAGCTCTTTGGAGCTTTGGGAGTTCTCGAATTAACACACCTTAGTTCTTCCAGAGTTTCGGTGCTCCAGACCTCCAGACCTCTTCCAATCTATTGCCACGTGGCCTTCACACTGACGACTTGGATGCTCTCCTCTCTTCGAAGCTTTGGGCGACCGGTATCCCTTAACACCTATTCTCCAATTCCTCCTACGTAAGAGATCTCTAATAATGAGGATCTTCTGACACATGTTTACTAGATCCAATGGTCTAGAGTCACTTTGGATCTCCAGGACTTTGGGAACCTACACACCTTCTCGACCAAATTCATCTAGAGTGCTATACCTACGGACTGTAGGATTTGCTGACACACATCCTCTTCATGTCGATGGACATGATTCATTCCGGGCTTCGTAACTTCTGTATATTTTTACTCCTCTGTAACCCTTGCATGAAATTTGCTGAATACATGAAGTCCCCTTTGTCTTCTCTACATGTGACCAAGAGATATGAATTTAGCTTAATCCTTTGGGAACTAATCTCTCCTTGTAAGATCAACGGTCGTGCTTAAATGGACCGTGATATATAACATTGTTTGTCTAAGTCTGCCATCTACAAAATATTGTTACGATTTGGCATTTTGTTTGTCCAAGTCTACTATCTACATTGGTATTTCCTATTTGTCCTTTTGTTTGTCTTTTTTTAAACTTGAAGTTTTACAATCATCATTAATATTTCCCTTTTGTTAGTTGAAAGGTGAGAAATCATAGGTTTTCATATTGGGTTACCTTGAACCAATTCATAACTGTATTTGGTGGTTCTGGTTGGCCACTAACCATTTTCACTTTATTTGGTGGTTTCAATTTACCACTACCCATTTTCATTTCACTCGTGTGTCCCCTTAAGGTGGAAGAGAGTACTATCTTAGATTGGAGTCAGAGGAACTATCTACAACTCAAGAAGACATCTAGAATTGGGCCCAGCCATGCTAAAAATCTTTTGGATTACTAAGAGGGGGGGTGAATCAATAATAACACAATTATAGTCCTTTTTAACCAAATAATCCAAGTGTTATGTCAATGTAGAATTATTATCCAATAATGAGAAATATGAAATTAACAATCACACACATACACAATACACCAGTGTTTTACGTGGAAACCCAAAGCGGGAGAAAACCACGGAATGCATTTTCTTATATCTCTTGAAGAATTACATTCATTGGAAGCACCAACTTCCTTTGTTTTCCAGCTGCAACTAGAAGGAGGCTCCAAACCCCTAGTTTCTCAAGATAACACCTCAGGGAAGTTCCAAATCCCCAATTCTCTAGCTATAACTAGAAGGAGGCTGCAATCCCCTATGTTCTCTGGCTACAACCACCTATCCTTGTCCTGTTAAACCACCTTGAAGTATAAGTAGAATGAAGGAACCACTGACAACCTGTCACAGTGAGATATACTGTTGTACAAATGTATCAACCTGCACCACTGACCTGTATCCAATCTATACAATTGCCCTACAATCAATCTATACTTGAACTAAACATGTATCTAAAAAAATACAATAGGTACACGACCTATAACGTTGTAGCCCACGTATGTATGCACCGTATCTGTTATGCAGCCCGCGTATGTACGCACCCTAACTGTTATGCATCCTGCTTATGCCTTCTAAAAACTAGGGTTTCCTTTTTCTTGAAAACTTCTGACCCTCTGTTACTTCTTTCACATAGATCTATAACCTATCACTGTATCCAGACTATAACTGTACTCTGTTCATGCATCCTCATACATAACCTTTACTCAAGGAAAATATGTCTCTCTCTAGTCATGTGCCACATAGGTGTATGTAATCATGAACAAGTATAGTATCCATCACATGATCTTAGTCATCAAACCCTTTCTGATATTCAGCCTCTCAATACATCATCAACTACTACACAAATACAAGCTCTCAACCATGTACCATAAAAACCCTTAGCCATATGCCAAGAAATACAAGATGTGCCTCACAAGAAGTATCAATGATGAACATACCAAAACTGTATTTCTATAGATCTGACTTATACAAAAGATCCCATGTAGCCACTAGTCTCTCTAGGGAGAATCCTCAAATCTCCATTGCCATTCCTCAAGCATACATCAAAATCCAACTATTCATAGAAATAAGACATACCTTTTGAGCCAATGGATGGATCTAATGTATCTAAGAACTTTAGACCTTCCTGGGAGCTTGATCTCAGAATCTAGAACCTCTGCATCTTCATCTTCTCAAGTTTCCATGGCTTTATCAAAATGTACTCACCCTATACACATCCATCCCATGTACATACACACCCTATACACAGACAACCCACATAGATGTAAGCACCCTATACACAACCAACCTAAGTATGTATGCACCCTATTCACAGAAAACCCATGTACATGTTCTCACCCTATACACAGACATCCCGTGTACAACTCAGAAAATAGGGTTTTTTGTATTCGCTGTAATTCCGAGAATTTAATTGTCAACCCTTCGTTCTACCTCAGACGTTCGCCACTTCATATGTATCCACAAGTATTTACAATAAGCTTTACAGAAGAAAATAGATATACAATATGTAAAAGTGTGTATTTAATGAGTGAGCTTTGCCTCTTATTTATATCTTCATGTAGCCTTACACTTTCCTTATTTTAGGGATTCTCCATTTAAAATAATTTCTTTTGCAAGACACTTTGACTCTTGGGGGTTTCTATATGACTCATGAGGGTTCTCGAACTTAATATTGTCACAACTCTCTAACCATGAGGAGTTATGTGACGTTCCAGATACCATCGGAAATGGCATGACAAACACTATGCATCTAGGATGGTTTCACTAAAAAAATCATTGTCCTTCATCTCATTATTCCTCAATTAAGAATGGGTTCTTTAACCATACTTCTAGGATAACTCAATCCACAAAGCGTCTTCTCGTGAGGGATTTCACCATAAGGGGACCACTTTGGAGTTCATCCATCTGTACTTGTTATCAACCATGACAAGACAATAATGAGTCATCTTTACATCAAACAAACTTGGGTCCATTACCCAAACCTTTGTGCTACCAGGCTTTCTTCAAGGGTTGACATTAATGACAACCAACCTTAATCAACAATATCCCCCTTTGGCATTGATGGAAACACTCTGATGCAATATTGAAATCATATCACTCATGCTCCCCTTGTAGCCATGCCTCTATCTTCTACATATGATAAATCTGCTCCCCCTGGAACCATGCCTCTATCCTCTGCATCTAATAAATCTACTCCCCATGGAACTGTGCCTCTTTCCTCTGCATGTGATAAATCTCTACCCATTTGTTATCAATGGAAAATGTATCTTTCCATATGGGGATACTCCCCTTGAATGAACTGTCCTCTTATGGTGCTTCCTCGTGTACATCTAAGAAATATAAGATAAGCATTAAAAAAATCTTCATTTTGGAGTAGAAATAACTCAAAGTCTCCGGCGAAGATATTCAAAGGCTTCCCGTGGAAGTGGTTTTGTAAAGATGTCTGCCACTTGTTCTTTTGTGCCCACATACTCAACTCTGATGTTCTTTTCTGCAACCTTCTCCCATAGAAAGTGATACTTGATTAGAATGTGCTTCATCTTGGAGTGCATCACCGGGTTCTTCGATATACTGATGGATCTTGTATTATCACAATAGATTGGAATGGGATCATCATACTCAACCTGTATATCTGTCAGAGTTTGTTTCATCCAAAGAACCTGTGTACAACATGATGCTGCTGCAATATACTCTGCCTCAGTTGTAGATAAAGATACCGATGATTGTTTCTTTCTTGGCCACGATACTAAACACTCGCCTAAGTAGAACGCTGCTCCACTGGTGCTTCGTCGGCCATCAATTCAACCTACCCAATTTGCATCTGTGTAGGCAATAAGTGATAGATCCTTTCCTTTTGGATACCATAATCCAAACTCTTCTGTTCCTTTGAGATATTTGAAAATCCTCTTCACTGCTAATACATGTGATTCCTTTGGTGCTTCTTGAAAGCATGCCACTTGTCCAATTGCATGCATTACATATGGTCTGGATGCTATCACATATAGTAGGATGCCAATCATTGACCTGTATTGCCTTTGATCTGTAGACTTCGAATCACCATCTTTGCTCAAATTGCAACTGATTTGCATGGGATTGATAACTGGTTTGCAATATTCCATTCTGAACCTCTTTAGCATTTCTCTGATATACTTGGTTTGAGAAATAAAAATTCCTTGGTTTCTTTGACGTATCTGAAGTCCCAAAAAGAAGGATAGTTCTCCAAGTAATGAAATTTTAAATTCATTCTGCATATCTTTTGCAAATTTCTGGCTTAACATGTCATCATCACTACCAAAAATAATATCATCAACATAAACTTCAACTAATAAAATATTACTTTGACTTACCTTGATGTAGAGGTTGTTGTCTCCACTTCTTTTTCTAAAACCTTCTTGTTGTAGATACTTATCCAGTCTAGAGTACCATGCTCTAGGAGCCTATTTTAGACCATACACGGCCTTCTTTAATTTACAAACATAGTCATTTACCAATTCAGACTGTGCCTTTTCTAATGATTTTGGCTGAATCGTCATTTCCGAAGGAGACTGATCCATCTCTTTCCTTTCGTAATGTAAGAAACTTGTCTCTACACCTGTCATGTGTTTTTAACACCCACTGTCAACATACCAACCGTGTTTCTTCTGCTTAGCTGTTAGAGAAATGGTGCATTCTTCATTGATATACTGATCTTGCTTTTTCATCCATGTCCTTTTTTGAGGTTCCTGTCTGTGACTATTGTTATTTTATTGAGGTTATTTAGGAGGGACTGCCATTCTGCACTCTTTGGCCATGTGTCCAAAATTGTTACATTTGTAACATTCCACTTCAGTGCTCAAAGATTCAAACCTGTTGTAACTTATTCTCTGTGTTTCACTAGGCCTTCTTGAATAACCCATTTTTTGTATGACTCTCAAAGTTGTTATTGTTCCTGTTGTTAGCTCTACAATTCACAACTTTATGTCCAAAATTATTACATGCATAACATAAACCAAAAAATATAGTTTGATACCTGGGAGTTGAGGATCTTCTGAAAGAAGGTTCTCTTGTGAATACTTCTTCTTCTTGAGGCCCATCTGTTGGTTGTTGATTATGAAATCTGAATCTTCTCGGTGGAGGAGTGTCCCTGTAATCTTCCTTGTATATCTTCCTATCCCCTTTGATTGTTTCTGCATAGATTTTTGGATATGTTTCTTGCTCTATTATTTTGGAGCTTGATCCTTTTTCTGTTTGATTGTATCCAAGTACGGTCTTGTCAAAATGAGATTTTTGACTTCTGATAGTGTCATTCAAAACTTTTGAGCTATTCTGCATATTTTTCTTTTGAATATCCTTTCTTAATGTGACAATCTCTGCTTCCAAGTTTCCAATGATACTGTCCTTTTCTTCTAGCTGTTCTTTGAGTGTTTCTTCAATTCTTTTATCTTCTTCTATCTTAACCTTCAATTTTGTGATCATTTGTTCTAGTTCTTGAGTGTCTTCTTTCTTATCTAGTTCTGCATGTAGTTTCTTATTTTTCTTCTTTTCTCTTCTGATAACTTCTATGACACACATTAATTCTTCTCGAAAGTCAACTTTCGCCTCTTCAATTTCTTCTTCGACTTCTTCATATTTTTCTTTGGCTTCTTCATATTCTTCTTTGGCTTCTTCATATTCTTATTTGGAGTCTTCTTTATCAGAGTCTTCTATTTCCATGAATAGAACTCTTCTTGTCTCACTGTCACTAACTTCATCTTCATCTGATGATGATATGTCTTCTTTGGTACATAAGCTTTTCTTGAAAACTTTCTTTGTAGTTCTTTTGCCTTATATGTTTGCTTGAATTTTGAATAACCTTCATCATTTCTCTTTTTCTTATGAGGACATTTGTTAGAAAAATGACCAATACCATCACAATTAAAACAAATTAAATGAATCTTACCTCTATACCTACCGTTGGTTAGCTTGTTTAGTCTTTTGACGAAGTTGGTCACTTCTTCATCATCTTCCGAGACATCATTGTTGATGCTATATTCTTCTTGTTGCTTTGATCTTTTGGATGCTTTGAAGACTGCTTCTTTTACATATGGATTTTCTTGTTCGGTTATCATTTGATATGCTGTGAAGATCCCATGCAGTTTGTCCATGCTTATTGAGTTTAGATCTAATCTTTCTTCTAGTGCTGATATCTTAGTGTTAAATCTCATAGGAAGAGATCTTAGTACCTTTTGAACAATTACAGATTCTTCGATTTCTTCTCCCAATCCTATGATTGCATTCACTGTTTCATCGACTCATAAGAAGTAGGTTGCAATATTCTCATCTTACTTCATTTTTAGTTGTTCAAACTGACCTCTGTAAGTTTGAAACTTTGCTTCTTTGACTTTTGTATCTCCTTCATAGATATTTCAAAGCTTGTCCCAAATATCTTTAGCGGATTTACAATGTGAAACTTTGGTGAATACCGTATCACCGAGACCATTCAAAAATGCATTCGTGGATTTGAAATTATTTTCACCGAGTTTCACTTCTTTGTCATTTGTTGGTGGAACTGCTAGTGCTGTGTATCCATCTACAATTGATTGCCAAACTTGAAATCCCTGTGCCTATATATATGTCTTCTTCCTTATGCTCCAAAAAGCATACTTCTATCCATCAAACTATGGTATTCCATTTTTATACAAGTTGGTACTCTCCATGATCTACCTTTCTGTGGTTAAACGAATTTTTGAAGGAACCTGCTTTGATACCAATTGTTGGATTACTGAGAGGGGGGGTGAATCAGTAATAAGACAATTATAGTCCTTTTTAACCAAATAATCCAAGTGTTATGTCAATGTAGAATTATTATCCAATAATGAGCAATAAGAAATGAACAATCACACACATACATAGTACACTAGTGTTTTATGTGGAAACCCAAAGTGGGAGAAAACCACAGAATGATTTTTCTTATATGTCTTGAAGAATTACATTCATTGGAAGCACCAACTTCCTTTGTTTTTCAGCTACAAATGGAAGTAGGCTCCAACCCCCTAGTTTCTCAGGCTACAGCCTGAGGGAAGCTCCAACTCCCCAATTCTATGGCTACAACCAGAAGGAGGATGCAACCCCCTATGTTCTCCGACTGCAATAGACAGGTGTCTACAACCACCTGTCGTTGCCCCATCCAACTGCCCTGAAGTATAAGTAGAATGATGGAACCATTGACAACCTATCACTGTGAGATATACTGATGTACAACTGTATCAATGTGTACCACTAACCTATATCCAGTCTATACAACTACCCCTTAATCAATCTGTACTTGAAATGAACATGTATTTACAAAAATACAACAGGTACGCGACCTGTAGCGCTGCAACCCGCGTATGTACACACCCTATCTGTTATGCATCCCGCATATGTACACGCCCTAACTATTATGTAGCCTACGTATGCCTTCTGAAAACTAGGGTTTCCTTTTTCTTGAAAACTTCTGACCCTCTGTTACTTCTTTCACATAGATCTGTAACCTGTCACTGTATCCAGACTGTAACT
>ML831265.1:54857-67661 GCA_009831015.1 Picea engelmannii
ACAATGAAAGTTAGGATTCAAGAAATGAAAAAACATAAACAATCAACCCAATAAGGAGGGGTTGAAGAAAATCACAACTTGAGAGATATGATTAAAGAGCTAGAAGAAAAACTAACCAACAATTTGATCCTCAGTAATATGGAAAACAAATTGGATATCAAACCCATCAAAGAGGAAATGAATAAGCTAATTGAACTAGACCATGAGCGTAACAAAAGAGCCTTGAACCTCATAATTTTTGGTATAAAGAAACAACAAGAGGATGATACGCTAGTAATAGTAAAAGAATAATTAAATAATAAATCACAATTTGATACAACTTACCTCATAGAAGCAAAGAGGCCAGGAAAAATAATTGATCACAAAGATAGGTTGATCCGTGTCAAAGTAAGTTGTAATGACCATAAATATAACATACTTAGTAAATCTTTGAGCTTAAAAGGGTCATGAATATTTATAAATGAAGACCTCATTCCCGAAGACTAAGTTTAATTAAGGAAGGAAGTTGAAAAGGTAACAGAAGCCAGGAAAGAAGGAAAATGAGAAATAATTAGAAATCGAAAAGCTATTGTTAGGGATAGAGACCAGAAGGATAATAATAACTAGGAATTTGGGACACTATGGATCATTTTTTGGAACTGTCGTGGCTTTCCATGGCACAAAGGTCCTATGATAAGTTGGATCTAGAGTGATATTGATATTATTTGTCTAGTTGAAACTTGGGGGCATGAAGAGTCTAAGGTCTCTAACATAAAAGGATTTGTCTTATGGTCGGCATGGGACAAAAAATCCCACCGTAGAGGGATAGGAGGCGTATCTTGTTATATTAGAAAGATCATTTCTCCTCACATTCAACTTCATAAGATTGACCCTCTCAATCAGTACATTTGGATGGAAATTCCAGACACCAATGCTAAGAAGATGTATATATAAATTTTCTATTTTGCAACTATTAATTCTACTTTTGATAAGAAAAACAATCTAGATAACAATTGTCCCTACAATAATTTAGAACAAGATATTTATAGTTTTAAAAATGAAGGTAATATCCTCATTCTAGGAGACTTTAATGCTAGGACTGCAACTAAACAATCTACTCTTTTAAGTAATGACTCCAACCATAATCCTTTATGACTAGATGAAGACCTTGTTTTATCTAATAGCTACAAAAGAAGCTCTACAGAACTAATTGTGAATTTGTTTGGTATTGAGTTGTTCAAACTCTGTAGCTCTCAAGACCTAATAAATTTCAATGGAGTAATGAAGTGGCCAAACTCCAACCAGATGACTTGTATTCATGTTCTAGGTAGTAGTGTTGTAGATTATGTTGACCTTTTAAATGACCATGAGCCTGACTCTAATCATAAACCTTTAACTCCAACTCTAAAATTTTCCATGCATAGGAGCGCCATTGAAGAAAATTATGATAATCAAAGAAATTTGCGCTTTGAAAAAAGTGAATTTGACATTTTCTTAAAGGATTTAAATAGTAAATTAAATCTCCTAACTTATAAGGACAACATTTAAGAACTCCGTTATAATTTTACAACTACCCTTTCCACTTCTATTAACAAGTTCTCTTTCGATGTGTCCTATAAAAAGAATAATTGAATGACCAACCCTTGGTATGATAAAGAATGTAAAATTGCTAGGAAATCCATTAGGGATGCTTCTAGTCCTTAAAGCTCGATAACATCAATACGTACAAAGCCCTAATTAGAAGGAAAAAAATGTACTACATTAATAAAAAATAAGAGCAAATTTCACAACTATATAAGCTGGATCCTAAGAAGTTCTGGAGCCAAATTATAAAACAAAATACTGAAGAAAATAATAGAATTCCCTTAAGGGACTGTAATTATTACCTTAAAAGTCTTTAGGAGTTCCCTAATGCCATGGAAACCATTCCTATTGTCCCTACAAAGGAATAAGTTTTTTATTTAGATGACATAGAATTTGAGGTTAAGCGGCTTGAAAATGGGAAAGCTAAGGACATTGAAGGCTACCAAGATGAGTTTTTTAAAATCGGAGGGCCAATCCTTATCCCTCACATACACAAGCTCTTCAATTTAGCAGTCAAGTAGGGATTCCCTAAACCCTGGAAGAAAAGCCTCATTGTTCCTATTTTTAAAAATGGGGATAGAAACATTCCCTCTAATTATAGTACCATTATGATTAGCCCGATTTTAGCCAAGATTTATGGAATTATTTTGGAAAAGAAGATTAGCCTTTGGCTAGAAAGTCACGGTAAAAGAGATAAAGGCCAAGCTGGGTTTAGGAGATATCATTCAACCGTGGGCCATCTTGTTACCTTTAGGATCATTGCGAAGGAGTTCCGCAATATTAAAACCAATATTTTTTGTTGTTTTGTTGACTTTAGAATTTTTTTTGACATGGTTCCTAGGAAAAACCTTTGGAATAGGTTGGAAGAGATAAAAATGCCTCTCAAGTTGAGGGCTGCTGCAATAAGAATGTATGAAAATGTTATTGATAATTTTTAAAACATTGAGGGCTGGTTAAAAAAGATTAATTGTAATATCAGAGTCAAACAAGGTTGTCCCTTGTACCCTACCCTTTTTGGCATATACATTGACAAGTTAGAAGATTGCTTGGAA
Source organism: Picea engelmannii (assembly GCA_009831015.1). NCBI lineage: Eukaryota > Viridiplantae > Streptophyta > Pinopsida > Pinales > Pinaceae > Picea > Picea engelmannii. The sequence continues at coordinate 57,473 of ML831265.1, forward strand.
AAAAACAAGTTGTCGGCCCTACTCTCACTGGTATAGTAATCGATCTTCTTCTTTATGCTGATGATATCATTCTTATGGAAATGAGTCCCCGTGATCTTGAAAACCAACTAATAATCCTCAAGGATTTTTTCTCTAATATGGGTATGACTGTTAATATTGATAAGACCAAGGTCATGATTATTAAATCCAATAAGATACATTATGATACCTTCGTATATGACAACAACAAATTGGAGTAAGTGACTTCATACAAGTATCTTGGAATTGATATTCACCCTCAATTGTAATTATAGAATTGAGAAAATGATTATTGGGGGTTGGAAAGCTTATTATGGGATTGCAAACAATTGTGAATCAACTTATCTTTGGAGTTGGGATAAGAAGAAACTCCTCTTTGAGACTCTTTTTACACCTGTTATTTTGTATGGATGTGAATTTTGGGGCTGTAGTATCTCTCGTGAATCCTAGAGAAAGATAGAGCAAATACAAAAGAATTTTATAACCTATAATCTCAAAATTAAAGGAAATAAGCCCTATCCCATCCTCCTCTTAGAAACAAGCCTCTCACCTATTGAGATCATGGCTATGAATAGATACCTAATGTATAATAACAAGTTAAACATGGAAGATAAGAGGCTTCCTAAAATTGCTTCAAAATTGAGTCATAACCACCATCGACTCAAGCGAGGATGGCATAAAGATGCCCGGTCTTGGCTAAACTATTGGGGAATCATGGAAGACACCATTTTACATAATAGAGATACTATTAAAAGAATGTCAAATCAAAATTTAAGGAGAAAATGTGGCGTGATAAAGAGTTAGAGGAAAAAATAAAATTAAGGTATTATAAGGATGTAATCAACCCTAATCTAGAAGATCAAAATTATCTATGTGTTTTTCCAAGTGTAAAGAAAAAAATAAGCATTGCTAAGATAAGAAAAAATTCTCACGAACTCCATAGTGAAACTGGGCTTTGGTCAATTCCTAAAATGCCATGGGATGAAAGAGTATGTCACCTTTGTGACACTATGAAGGTTGAAGATGAAAATAAATTTCTCTTAGATTGTCTAGTCTATACCAATATTAGATCTCATTTTGAAAATATTTGTCACACTACCAACCATCCTAACCTCTTAACACAACAAAAGTATGGTGATCTTGGAAAGCTTCTTTTAATGCTTTTCGTGCAAATAAAAAAAATTCTAAAGAATCACAAGTAATCACTTACCCTCTTAAGGTCAAATAGACCAATTCAGTCTTAGTAGACGTTAATAATAATCATCATCATCATCATATATATATAATTTGATTAAATATTTAACTTGCATTAAAAATTTATATATGTGAAGAAAACTTTCTCGGATTTTCTCATAAATAAAATATTTGAATGAAAAAATAATACTTGGTAACCCAATGAAACTTTAAATTGGATTATAAGTAACTAGAAGAAATCCACTTTAAAATATCTTCAAATAAATTAAGCTAACCCACTAGGTTAACAATTAGCTCAATCTTTCTCACCAATATTGTTAAGCATTTTGCTAATTACATACAAATAAGTTTTTAATTTGAATTACCTTAAATTAAGTATACTAGTTTACCCCAATAAAAATGTCATCCATAGATGTGAAAAGTATTTCTCAAATTTCCCCACAATATTATATCCCTCCTTATTTTTCTTCTTCCTAATTTTATTATATATATAGTCGAACTACATTTTTTTATAAAAAACATATTTAAACATATAAAATATCCATTAAACTAATTTTATTATAATTTTAAAATATATCAATAAAATGTATTAATGGCATATAATTAGTTTGGTTCTAAGTATATGATCTCTAGTCATGAAAAAATAATCTTATCATTTCATTAATGACTTCATTTATACTGCCAAAAGTTTAAATCATGCAAATATTATAGTCAGAAAAAATATTTTATCTAAAGGGTCTGTATGGTGGTTTGGAGATTTGCACATGGCTAATGATCCCTAAAGAAAATTTTGAAGACTAATTTTATGGATTTTGTCCATATGCCATGAATTGTATCTTGAGAACAATCCTTGATGTGCAAAATATTTAAACATTTACCTTTTTCCACTCCTAAAAGGATCATTCATTGGGTAAGGCTTTGTGTGATGCATTGGGGCTTTTCTCATGGTTCATGAGTCCTTGATGAAAATGTTATTTCTAGAGGTCCCAAATTTTAGCCAAAAAACATGGATTAGGTTCCTAGAATCATATATGGTGTGTCAAACCTCAATATAAGGACCATATCCCACTATTATGTCAAATGTTTCCCTATGCATTCCTTGGATGGTTATACAAAGTCCTACACATGGTCCATGAGATCTAAAGACAATTTCTATGTCTTAAAAGCCTATATTTTAACCCTAGAACATGGCCTATGTCCTAATAACCATGGCATGGACACTAACAACCATCATTTGTGTGTCAATATTCAAATTGGTGAGCATATTTCACTCATGGGCCAAATCTAATATGTTTGGTTGTTCCTACTACATGATATCAACTAATATCAAGACCATACATGGGAACCTAAATTTACCATGTAAATTGTATAAATTTAGGATTTGGTTCAATTGAAGGACTAGTATGGATTGGATCATTATATAATTTGTCATCTATCATGGTACTTTCTAGGTGGAAAAATTGGAGGAATTGGTTTGTAGGGAAAATTTTAGTTATAGGCCCTAGCTCATAAATTTGGGGTCCAAAACCTTCCTGATCCATTTTGAGGAATAAAAATTCATTTTTTTGTGGTAATTTTTTTTTCAATATTATCTCCCATCCCCTTGAAACTATTATACACATTGATACCTTTCCAACAATGCAAAAATCACCTCAATTGGAGCTCATATGCAAAAGTTACACCTCCCGCAAGTTGACCTACCTTGTTGACCACCATGGTACAAGTGGATGCCACACCAACCCAAATTAATCACACATGTGTATATATCCACATGTGTAATTTCAAGAATATTATAGAAGGTCCAAAAAATTATGACTAATTGAGGGTTGAGGATGAAAAAACCCTAATCCTAGATGAGTATGGGGCTATGTTAAATACTAGGCCATTAGGAAGAGAAGGGGTTCGCTTATTTTTTATTGTACTTGAACCATAATTGAGAAGATCATCCAAGGAGCGGGTTCTGAAAGAATAATGGACGTAGGAAGAATATTAGGTAGTATTCGTTCATGACACAATTTCAAAGGAAACTCCATAGTGAGTTCCCTTTTCTTTGTACTTGTTTTTCATAATTGAAGAAAAGAGATAAGAGAATATGCCTCACCTTCTAGGTGTGTTTTCTACGATATCGTGTTTCCCATAACACATATTGTGTTCATTTGTTTGGATGGGATGTTCATTTTCTTATTCCTTATTTTTCGTATTTCAATTATTTTCATCAATTTGAGCAATAGACTAGTGCTAACAAATTTGAGATCTAAGGAAATATATATGCATAGTAAAATATTTCATTATAATATAAGATCTACTATGACAACTTTTTCTATTGGAATATTCATGATTGTTTACATATCATATTAGTATCAGAGCAATTTTATTTGGGGTATTTATCAAAAGTTGCATAATCTATGAATTGGATTAAGAAGGAAGTTATATAACACTAGCCATGGTGAATGAGTTTTTTCATAACAATCATTAGGTTGTAGTGGAATATATATTTTTGAGGTTGGAAGAGAAAGTTGTTGATATATTTCACAACATGTCCCTCCTCATGGTGTCTCTAGAAAAAATGATTGTAACGTTCGGGGAGGTTGGTGGCTCTAACTTAGAAGCTAGATATGAAGAGAAACTAAGAGATAGTGAAGACCAAGAAAGTATTTGAAAAAAAGAGAAAGAGAAAGAGAAACCAAGTTCTATTTCCATGACTCCTTCACAACTTCTATTCAAAATGGAAGCAAAAGTGGATATCGAACCCTATTAAGGTGAGATCGAAATTTATTAGTTGCAACAAATAGAAGTGTATTTCAGTGCCCATAACATAGATGGAGACTGTCACATAACCACTACCTAAATCGGATTTTTCTGGTCTTCTGCCGAATTAGAAATCCTAAACCTCCATAGAGGACCAACGTAAGCTGTCTCTTTCTCTCTCCCCGCTCCCATGTGGTCGCGGGTCATGATCACAGTCCGAATAATGCAGTACCTCTTTCATATTTCACGCTTCGGCACTACAGTGAGGTCGTGTCATTTGACTTGGAAATCATCGAATCCCGACAGGGCTAGAGTTTGGCCAATGGGGACGAATCCCTACAGGGTTAGCAAATGGCTAACAAGAACAAATCCCAATAGGGTTTGAGAACAACCAATGAGAAACAGCCCCGTTGCACGGTTAAGTGGAACACAGGTGGCAGAGAGGGAAACATGACATGGTGGACGACATGACAGGAGGGGCCCCACATCACACACCACACTATTCCAGACCCCCCGCCCCAATAAAGGCAGAATGGAAAGGGGGGTCTGGAATCTGCCTGAGCGCCGTTGATCATGATGAATTAATATCGACTGTTCGAGAGTTGTGTGTCCAATTCTGGAATCCCCCCCCATTAAAGGTAGAATGGTAAGGGGGCTCTGGAATGCAACCTCAGCCGTAGATCTGGGCAGGTGGACTCTAGCCATACATATCTGTTCGCTACTTACCCTACTGCGCACTCACACCTCTGGCATAAAACTGGAATATCTTCCTCACATTAGACGGTTGTTACAGACCTTGAGATTTCCCGAAGGAATCTTGTCCGTCCATCAGGACTTAACCACATGCTAGTGTCCCGACATTATGGATCAGGATTTGTCAAGGCAAGAGCATGAGTTTTTGTCAACGGAACTCCCGAATCCCCGATCCCTGATTTCCTGAAATGGATAATCTCTCAACATGTCATCTCCTTAAATTGGACGGTCCACAACTGCTCCAGGGTTTCCACCTCGGAAAGTCCCGATCCCTTGTCGCCAGGACTCTCGATCTCATGATTCCCGATTTCCCAAAATGGGAGGTCTCACGACGCGTGGCCTCTGTCAGTCGGACGACCGAGATCCATCCCAGGTTTTCCACAATGGAAAGTCCCGATCTCTTGTCAACAGGAATCCCGATTCCGTGATTTTCGATTTCCTGAAATGGGAGATCTCACAACACATGGCCGCCGTCAATCGGACATCTCAAATCTATCCTGGGGTTTCCACTTTGGAAAAATATTGAACTCTTGTCAATGAGAATCCTGATTCCATGATTTTTCGATTTCCCTAAATGGGAGATCTTACAACACGTGGCCTCCGTCAATCAGATGGCTCAAATCTTTGTCGAGGTTTCCACTTTGGAAAAATCCCGAACTCTTGTCAACGGGAATCCCGATTCCGCGATTTTTGATTTCTTGAAATGGGAGATCTTATGACACGTGGCCTCTGTCAATCGGACGACCCAAATCTATTTCAGGGTTTCCACATTGGAAAGTCCCAATCCATTGGGGTGTTAAGCCTCGAGTATCTTTTGACAGATCCAATGGCTGTCGGGTTTTTCAGCCAAAATCTGATGGCTCTGATAGATTTCTAACTTGTGGGCTCTCCCACGACTTCCAAAATGTGGAAAGATCCACAGTCCATATAGTCTCATGAACCTTGTGGATCTACGGTCCTAAACTCATGACACATGAAAACCAAGTGGTAAGGCATTTAACGCCCTACTTTCTCCTACTAATCTAACGGTCGTGGGTGACCGTAGGTTCCCCGATGAAATATTGTTCGTCGATTAATACCTATAAGGTTAAGGTACTTAACTTTCCATCTCCTTCCTCCAATCTGACGGTCATGGGTGACCACAGATCTCCCGATGGGATCTCATCCATCGATTCATTACTTCATCCTTATGCTGTCATCTCGATTTTCAAGAGGATTGTTCCTCCTTACGCAGGGTTACTCAGGCCTTACGCCTTCACAACCGCCTTCCTGGTTCTTGATGGGCTTTTCAAGGAAGGTATTTCTATGGGGAGAATTACTTAGGGTACTACCTGAGGTATATAAGGATGTCGTCCTCCCGAGAGCCATGCGTGAAGTTTGAGTTGGATCAGTACGCACACAAATAACGAATTCATGAGGACATAAACCATACCTAGTCTTTCCATATAAATATAAAACTACTAGTACTGATCAAAACACCATACAATCATTCTTATAATGAAATCATTCACAATTTCACCGCTTATGAGCATAATTATCAGAATAAGCACACACACATATATATATATTTCAAGATGCCAGAGGAAAAACACTTATCATAGATAACACCAGGGGTCAAACAACTACTGAGAGGAATGCTCGTTTCCACCCAACCATAGGCTTAGCGACTCTTAGTGGATTTACCACTAGCCACCCCCGAGCTGAGACCACGATGCTGTGAGACTACGTCTCTGTTTTCCAGTGACCAGGAGTGAAGGTTGCAATCCTTCCTCTCTGCTATCACTCACTCTGCATATTTCCAGGGTTCTCCCCTCGCGTCTACCCCCCAATCACTTCTACCCCACGCCTTATCCTCTTGCGAGGTTGTGCATGGTGCGATTACCCTCGCAATGGCCAGCCATGATGGCTCTACGGATGGGCAGTTCACCTCCCCATCCCTCATTAATTCCTGAGGAGACATCAACCTACCAGTCTGCGATGCATTTAATTCGGGGCCAGCGAGCCGCTTTTGGTTCTCCGAGCCAGTGGAGTCCAAATACGGTATTAATTCTTCGTGGAAGTTAACGCCACCTTTCCAGGTGCCTTCCACTGCCATCGTGGTCTCTTTTCTTCACATCCCCTCTCAGCAGTCCTGCAATAAAATTCATAATGTTATTCACATTTATTGACCTTTTTCTCAAGGTCCATTTACATCACATATTCACATTTATGAGTTTTCCATAGTTCTTGTCCAGTCCAGTTATTTTTACAAACTGGGGGAAACAGGGTGTTATAGAGACGACCAAATTTCATTTGCTCGACTAAAACTAGCGGGAAATCCACTAACATGGTGGGGAATCCAGATAGAGACACTTAGGATGGAGGGTGATCCACTAGTAACTAAATAGGAGGATTTAAAAACGCTCATCAAGTCTCAATTCTACTCTATTAGGTATGTAGAGGACCAATGGATCTGTTGGAATCACTTCAGGAAAAGGAAAGGGAAGAGTGTGCAAGGCCACACAACTAAATTTAGAAAGATGGTGATTATGTTGGATATCTCTTCCAAGAACCTGAATGTAATCCTCAAGTTTTTTGGGGGGTATACACAATAATTTATGAAAGCAAGTGATGCTCTTGAAACCCAATACAATTGATGAGGCCTATTTGCAATAAAAATATTTGGAGAACATATGCCATAATAAATTATAAACAATTTCTTGTAAATAGAAAGTCCACCAATATGATTCCAAGGAAGGGAAGAAGAAGTGGAAAGGAAAAGACAATAATATGACATCCACTGTACATTAGTGCAAGGATCCAAACAACCAATGGAACCATTGAAATAATTATGGTCGCACTAAAGACAAGTGTTGGAAGCTACATCCAGAGTTGAATCCAAATAACCATAAGAAGACTGCCAAGAAGATGAATCTGCTAGGAAATGATTTGGGCAACTAGGTAGAGAGAAAATATTACCTGGATGAGAATATTCTCTACACTTTTCACTTAAGTGTAAAAGGAGGTGAATCAGATTATCCTTCATAACAAGGAAGAGAAGAAAGTGAAAACAATATTCCATTCTAATATCTAGGTCAAAAATACCAATCTATATGCTCTATTCAATTCTAGTTCACATGCCAACCTCACAGCAGATGATATGGTCAAAAATCTTGGGCTGGAAGTTCATGATCATCTGAACCCATACCCATTCATATGGGTGAATAAGGATGAATATATTATAGTTACTAAAGAGTGTAAGATCAAGTTTTCTATAAGTGCATATTTTATTGATGAAGTGGGATTAGATGTAGTACCTCTTGATGTATGTGGTGTAGTATCCATTGATGTTTGAAATCCAATACATGTGTATAAGAGATGATATATTCATGTGGAGAGAAAAATAGTACTTTCTGATAAAGGATGGGAAGTCTTACATCATCAAAACATGCAAAGGAAAATCAAAGATATCTCTACTAAGTTCTAACAAAACCGGAAAGTTAATCAGTTCTAGTAAGAAGTATGCATTTCTTTTATTAATAAGAGGAGTTGTTGCAGGCATATAGAGGAGTGTTCTAGGATCCTAAAAGGATACCACCTAATAGGGAAGTGGATCATGAGATACATTTTTTTCCTGGATCCCAATTAACAAATATTGGGTTGTATAGACAGTCTTTTTTGGAAGTAGACGAAGTGAGGAAAAAATTGTAGTAACTTCCAGAGAAACATGTAATTTGACCAAGTAATTCACCTTGTGGGTCACCTATCATAATAATACCTAATAAGGATGGGAATTGGTGCATGTGTATCAAATATAGATCTTTGAATAATATCACACTCAATAATCGATACCCTATGCCCATGATTAATGATTTGTTAGACCAATTGCATCATGCCAATAATTCACAAAGTTGGATCTCAAATCAGGATACCACCAGGTATGCGTTAAAGAAGAAGACACCTAGAATATTAGTCAAGCAACAATTATCATATTTCTTAACTTGAAAAATCCTTTCAAAGTGGAGATAGATGCAAGTGGGTATGGCATGGGAACATTTTTAATGTAAGGAGGTAAGCCAATATGATATCATTATGAGATGTTTCCTTTGGGAGTTTTGAACTACCTTACATATCATAAGGACTCTATGTCCCATTTCAAGCTATAAAGAAGTGGAACCACTATCTACTGGGAAAGGAAGCCATGATATTCATTGATAACTAACCACTACAGTACTTGCAGGCCTAAAGTAAGATTCAAAAACTAGAAATTACAAGTGGATGGGTTTTTTTCTACAATTCCATCTAGTCATCAAGTATAAGAAGGGAGACATTAATAAGTTGGAAGACATTATTTCAAGGCTACTCACATCAAATATTAAAACTTTCATAACTCTTATGCACATGTAGTCTTTCACCCACGATGCATACAAATATGCATACAAATATACATACATAGAAGATGAGGAATTAAAAGAAGTGTTTCAACAACTACAAGGTCAAATTCATGTATATGAAGTTGAGAATAAGGATGACTATCATATTTAGAATGGATTGGTTTATAATATAGACAATATTTGTTTTCCTAAAGGTTAAATATTGTAGCATAATAGAGAGACTCATACCTCCAAGGTTGCAAGACATTTTGGTGTTCGGAAGATGGTTGCTAACTTACTAAGGTATGTGTGTTGTCCCAAAATGAAAGAAGATGTAGCTCGGTATATTGGAGGATGTATGATTTGTTGTACTAGAAATCCTAGTAATAGGAAGTAAGGTCTATACCATCCCTTACTTGTACTCACTCAACCTTGGGAAGAAATTTCCCAGGATTTTATGGGTGGTTTTCCAACAAATAGGAAGGGACATGAATATCTACTTGTGGTAGTTGATAGCTTAAAGAATATGTGCATTCTTATGCCTTCTAAAAACACCATAAGAGGAAAATAAGTAGCAAACATGTTCTTTGAACAAGTTTGGGTGCAATTTGGGATACCAAGGAGTATCATCTCATACATGGATGCTAGATTTCTTATTTAATTTTGGACTAAACTTTGGGAAAAGATGAACATAAAGTTGAATAGATCTACACCATTTCATCCATAGATAGGTAGGAATATAGAATTAGTCAAAAGTGATTTGGTACAACTTTTGAGGGGTTACAATCAATAGAATTTGAATACCCAGGATGAAAATTTGATCTACATTCAATACTTTTATAATAGATAAGTCCATACTTCTTTGGATAAGTCCCCTTTTGAAACTTTCTTTGGGTATTTTACATCTTTTTCCTCGGATTTTGTCTATGGACACGGAGGATGAGTGAGGGAAGAAATCACAAGAGAAGTATTGAAAGTGGAGAAGTTTTTTGAAAAGATTAGGAAAATTCATTTGCGTATATGTGAGATGATGAAAAAGTCACAAGAATATATAAGGATTGACATGATTATAACATAACAAAGAAATCACTAAAAGTGGTGTTGGATTACTGAGAGGGGGGGGG
>ML831266.1:13807-54754 GCA_009831015.1 Picea engelmannii
TCCATATTTACTTCTTATCAACCATGAAAAAACAATAATGAGTCATATTTACATCAAACACTATTGGTTCCATTACCCAAACCTTTGTGCTACGGGTCTTTCTTCAAGGGTTGACATCAATGACAACCAACCTTAATCAACAGTTTGAATCATTGAGCACTGAACTGGAATGCTAAAAGTGCAATAACTTTGGACACGTGGCCAAATATTGTAGAATGATAGTCCCTCCTAAAGAACCACAACAAAACAACAACAGTCATAGACAAGAGCCTCAAAGGAGAACATGGATAAGAAAGCATAATCAATATAGCAATGAAGAATGCACACCCGCTCTACAAGCTAAGCAAAAGAAGTGTGGTTTGTATGTTGACAATGGTTGTTCAAAACATGAAGAACATGTGAACAAAGACCACGTCCTGGGGATCGCAAGACTGGAAATAAAACGAGATGAAGAAAATTTTACAAAGAAAAAGAAATATGAGGGATACATAAAGGTTTGGAAAATAATTGAAAGAAAAGAAGGATGGGTAAATAAAGAACATGTTCAAGAGATTGTACTTTCAAGCATTGTAGTGGGAGATGAATCCGCAGATGATGAATCTACTAATGAAGATGATGATGAATACACATCAGAGCAAGAATTGTTCTGAGACATCTGGCTTAGAGACTCCCAGATTATATGAATAATAGATAGGGGGAGTCTATGCGGTAGCTGAGACAGACCAGAGAACCATCCTACGAGAATCTTGCAGAGTTTGAGTAAACATAGTAATGCTCATAAACAACAATGAAAAAACTCCCTACGAGCTATGGAAATGAAGTGCAGACAACAACCTCTACATCAAGGTAACTCAAGGTAGTATTTTATTAATTGAAATTTATGTTGATGATATTGTTTTTGGAAGTACTAATGACAGGTTAAGCTAGAAATTTGCAAAGGACATGCAGAATGAATTTAATATATCATTACTTGGAGAACTATCCTTCTTTCAAGGTCTTCAAATACACCAAAGCAATCAAGGAATTTTTATTTCTCAAACTAAGTATATCAGAGAAATGCTAAAGAGGTTCAAAATGGAAGATTGCAAACTAGTTACCACTCCTATGCAAACCAGTTGCAAGTTGAGCAAAGATGATGATTCAAAGTCTACAGACCAGAGGAAATACAGGTCAATGATTGGTAGCTTACTATATGTGACAACATCCAGACTAGATGTAATGCAGGCAGTTGGACAGGCAACATGATTTCAAGCAACACCAAAGGAATCACATGTATTAGCAATAAATAGGATTTTCAGATATTTCAAAGGAACATAAGAGTTTGGATTATGGTATCCAAAAGGAAAGGATCTATCACTTATTGCCTACACAGATGCAGATTGGGCAGGTAGCATTGATGACCGAAAAAACACCAATGGAGCAACATTCTACTTAGGTGAGTGTTTAGTATCATGGCTAAGCAAGAAACAATCATCAGTATCCTTATCTATAGTCGAGGCAAATATATTGCAACAACAAGATGTTGTACAAAGGTTCTATGGATGAAACAAACTCTGATAGATATACAAGTTGAGTATGATGGTCCCATTCCAATCTATTGTGATAATACAAATGCCATCAGTATCTCAAAGAAACCGGTGATGCACTCCAAGATGAAGCACATTCCAATCAAGTGTCACTTTCTACGGGAATAGGTTACAGAGAAGAACATCAGCATTGAATATGTGGGCACAAAAGAACAAGTTGCAGACATCTTTACAAAACTGATTCCACGAGAAGCCTTTGAGTATCTTTGCCAAAGACTAGGAGTAATTTCTACTCCAAAATGTATGCTTTTGAATGCTTATCTTATATGTCTTAGATGTACATGAGGAAGCACCATAAATAGGACAATTCAGGTTGGGAGATCAATTTCAGGAAGAGTCTTGTTAGGGGGAGCAACCCCAGATTTAAAGATACCTTTACCATCGATGACAAACGGAGAGATATTTATCAGATGCAAATGTAAATTCTTGGAGAGAGAGCATAGAATCATGTTTCTAAGGGGAGCGATTGTCACAAGGGAAGAATGAGCGATATGACTTCAGAGTGATATCCTTTGTCAAAGGGGGAGATATTATTAATATGAAGGGAGAGAGAGTAATCAAAGAATTATAAACACAAAGAAAAATCAAAGGCATGTAGACAGGGGGAGCATCCCTAAAGGGAGATACCCTTTTCCATTGATGTCAAAGGGGGAGAGATAGAAACATTGATGAGGAGTATAAGCATGAATGTTATCACGACTAAGTGTTTCCATCAATGTTGGTGTTGCCATCAATGCCAAAGGGGGAGATTGTCAGACAATTGGCTTAGGTTGATGGATAGTTGGTATGGATTTTTGGTTTTCATTTATGTCAACCATTGTAGAGTGCTACTGTATATTGATGCCAACCCTTAGTGATTGATGTCAACCCTTGGAGAAAGTCCAGTAGCGAATTCTGGTAGCACAAAAGTTTGGGTAATGGACCCAAGTTTGTTTGATGTATAATGGTATGAGTTTTAATATGTTTTAGGTAATATTATTCTAGATGTGTAGTACATGTCATGCCATTTATAGTGGTATGTGGAACCCCACATAAATCCTCACGGTTAGAGAGTTATGGCCATGTGAAGTTGGAGAACCCAGGTTTGGGTAATGGACCCAAGTTTGTTTGATGGATAATAGTATGAGTTTTGATACATTTGCAGGTAAGACTATTCTATATGGATAACACATGTCATGCCATTTACGGTGGTATGTGGAACGTCACATAAATCCTCACGGTTAGAGAGTTATGGCCATGCGAAGTTGGAGAACCCTCATAAGTCATTTAGAAGTGGGTTAGCCCTAAAATAAGGAAAGTGGTTTAAGATGGTTAAAAGGTAACCCCTTGAAGTAAAGTGAAGTGATGAGTGTACTATAAGTCAAAGTGGATACAAAAGAAATTATTCAAATAATAAATTTAATGGAGAAATTACTAAGTGAATAAGTGGTTAGAAGTAGGTTAACCCTAAAATAAGGAAAGTGGGTTAAGATGGTCAAAAGGTAACCCCTTGAGGAAGCTACATGAAAGTATAAATAAGAGGAAATACTCTCTCATTTTAATCACAATTGAGCATATTGAATATTTATAAGTGATTGAGGTAACCAAATGATATCTAAGCCGAATTTCAAAGGGAAGGTGAAGTAAAGAAGGCCGAAATTCAAGGGAGGATAAATTCTTTTGATGATGCTTTCGAAGGTATGTTATTTACAAGTCATCTCACCATTTTCGCAATATTTTTTTTTATAGAATGATTCAGAACGTGAAATTGGGAGTCCATTGAGGAAACATATCCAAGTAGTTGTGGTACAAATTTCAGCTTGTGGGTCGTTGTATTGTTGGAGTTAAACTCCGTGGAAAATAGGGTTTGTGGCTAGTCCTAAAACTAGTCTAAAACATGTGTTTCGGGTAAAAATGTCATAACTTCTTCATAAAAGATCCAAATTCAGTAAGACCAAATGTGTTAGTTAGAGTACAGTCTGTAGTATTCTTTGTACAATTTTCATATCCATACAACAAATATTCTATGTGGGGCACGCTCTATAAGTTCGCTATCTAGAATAAACCAGAATTCAACAAGGTATGACATTTTTGTTATAAATCCTTTACTGAGAGGTTCCAAGTAGCGACACATGGAGGAATTGCATAAAACACACTAAAGAACATTGTGTATTATTTTCAAATATTTATTCATTACAGGTACATAGTTATGATTATTTCAGGTTAGGGTTGTTGACTAATCCAAAACTAGTCATGTGAGACTAAAGTAAAGTTTAATGAAAATGCTAGTCTCTTGTTGTTAAAGTTAAGGAAGTTTTGCAGGTATGTGATCTTATACACTAGATCTATTACAGAGTTAGAAATCAGATTTGGATGATGAAATTGATAAGGGCGTTTGGTTGAGGTACATGGTTGAAACAAGAAGTTGATGAGTTGGCACATACATGATGTGTATAGTTGATGATGTTGGTACATCTTGATGAGTCATAGTTGATGAGCAGTTGATACATGATTGGTACATATTTGGTGCATGGTTTATCCACTTTTTCATGGTAAAGGTTGGTGCGTGGTTGATGCACTTGTTCATGGTACAAGTTGAGGTACATGTTGGTGCATGGTTGATGCACTTGTTCATAGTACAGGTTGAGGTACATGTTGGTGCATGGTTGATGCATTTGTTTATGGTACATGTTGATTATAGGTTGTTTGGTACAGGTTGGTGCATGGTTGATGCACTTGTTTATGGTACAAGTTTATTACAGGTTGATTCATGGTTGATGCATGGTTCAGGTTATTGGTGCAGGTTGTTTGGTCCAGGTTGATTGGTATAGGTTTATAGTGGTATATCTCACAGTGATAGTGTGAAATTGGTTCCATCATTCTACTTCGACGTTAGGGAGGTTGGACATGGCAAGAATAGGTAGTTGTAGCCACCTTCTGGTCGTAGCCGGAGAACATAAGGGGTTGTAGCCTCCTTCTGGTTGTAGCCATAGAATTGGGGAGTTGGAGCTTCCCTCAGGTTGTAGCCTGAGAAACTAGGGGGTTGGAGCCTCCTTCCAGTTGCAGCTGGAAAACAAAGGAAGTTGGTGCTTCCAATGAATGTAATTCTTAAAGACATATAAGAAAAATGATTATGTGGTTTTTTCCTGCTTTGGGTTTCCACGTAAAAACATTGGTGTACTATGTATGTGTATGATTGCTCATTTGTTCATTGTTTATTTACTCTGCAACTATTGGATGATAATGATACATTGATATAACGCTTCCATATTGTGGTAAAAAAGGATTGAATTTCTCTATTACTGATTCACCCCCCCTCTTAGTAATCCAACAATTGGTATCAGAGAAAGTGCCTTCAAGAATCAGTTTAACTACTGAAAGGTAGATCATGGAGAGCAACAACATATACAAACATGGAATACCACTGTTTGATGGACAAAAATATGCATTCTGGAGCAGAAGGATGAAGACATATATACAGACAGACGGATTTGAAATTTGCCAATCTGTAGTAGATGGATACAAAGAACCAACAATTCCACCAACAAGTGAAAGAGCAATAAAACTCGGTCAAAATAATTCCAAAGCCACAAATGCACTTTTGAATGGTCTTGGTGAATCGGTATACACCAAAGTTATGCATTGTAAATCCTCTAAAGAGATTTGGGACAAACTTCAAAATATTTATGAAAGAGATTCAAAATTCAAAGAAACAAAGCTTCAAACTTACATAGGTCAATTCGAACAACTAAAGATGAAGGAAGAGGAGAATATTGCAGCTTGCTTCTTATGAGTCGATGAAACAATAAATGTAATCATAGGATTGGGAGAAGAAATTAAAGAATCTGTAATTTTTCAATAGGTACTAAGATCTCTTCCTATGAGATTTGATCCTAAGATATCAGCACTAGAAGAAAGAGCAGATCTAGACTCAATAAGCATGGACGAACTACATGGAATCTTCATAGCATATGAAATGAGAACTGAATAGGAAAATCCAAATATTAAAGAAGCAACTTTCAGATCATCCAAAAGGTCAAAGCAAAAGGGAAAGCAAAAAGAAAAAGAACATAGGAGCATTAGTGACATCTCAGAAGATGATGAAGAAATGGCCAACTTTGTTAAGAGATTGAACAAGGGAACCAACGATAGATATAAAGATAAGCTTCCATTGTTTTTTTTTAATTGTGATGGTATTGCTCATTTTGCTAACAAATGTCCTCACACTAAAAATAAGGGGAATGATGAAGATTACTCAAATAGCAAACAAACATATAAAGGAAAATGAACCACAAAGTAAGTTTTCAAGAAAAACTTATGCACCAAAGAAGACATCTCCTCATCAAATGAAGATGAAGTCAATGACAGTGAGACAGAAAGAGTTATATTCATGGTATTAGAAGACTCTCATAAAGAAGACACCGAAGAAGAATATGAAGAGGCAAAAGTTGTCTACCGAGAAGAATTGTTCACTGCCATAGAAGTTATAAGAAGAGAAAAGAGGAAAAACAAGAAGCTACAAGCAGAACTAGACAAGAAGGAAGACACTCAAGAACTAGAGAAGATCATCACAAAATTGAAGGTTCAAATAGAACAATATAAAAGAATTGAAGAAGCACTCAAAGAACAATTAGAAGAAAGAGACATGATCATTCGAAATTTGGAAGCAGAGATTGTCACATTGAGAAAGGATCTTCAAAAGAAAAATTTGTAGAACAACTCAAAAGTTTTGGATGACATTATCAGCAGTCAAAGGCCTAATCAGGACAAGTTGGGACTTGGATATAATCAGACAGAAAATGGATCAAGCTCCAAAGAAACAAAACAAGAAACACATTGAAAAGGTTATGCAAAAACAATCAAAGGGGATATGAAGACCTACAAGGAAGATTAGAGGGACACTCCTCCATCGAAAAGATTCATATTTCAGAATCGACGACCGACATAAACAAATAGGCCTCAGGAAGAAGAAGGATTGATAAGAGTAACTCCTTTCAGAAGATCTTCAACTCCCAGGTATCAAACTATGTTTTTTGGTTTATGTTATGGATGCAATAATTTTGGACATAAATTTGTAAGTTGCAGAGATAATAACAGGAACATAAACAACTTTGAAAGACATATACAAAATGGTTATCCAAGAAGATCTAGTGAAACACAGAGAAGAAGCTACAACATGTTTGAATCGTTTAGCACTGAACTGGAATGCTACAAGTGCAATAACTTTGGACACATGGCCAAAGATTGTAGAATGGCAATCCCTCCTAGAGAACCACAACAAAACAACAACAGACATAGACAAGAGCTTCAGAAGAGAACATGGATAAGAAAGCAGAATCAATATAGCAATGAAGAATGCACACTCGCTCTACAAGATAAGCAGAAGAAGCATGGTTGGTATGTTTACAGTGGTTGTTCAAAACACGAAGAACAAGTTAACAAAGACCAGGTCCCAGAGATCGCAAGACTGAAAATAAAACGAGATGAAGAAAATTCTACAGAGAAAAGGAAAGATGAGGTATACAGAAAGGTTTGGAAAATAAATAAAAGAAAAGAAAGACTGGTAAATAAAGAACAGGTTCAAGAGATTGTACTTTCAAGCATTATAGTGAGAGATGAATCCACAGATAGAAGGAAAGAAGTCAGAGCTCAGAGAAATGATGAATCTACCAATGAAGATGTTGATGAATACACATCAAAGCAAGAATTGTTCTGAGCCATCCTGCTTAAAGACTCCCATATTATATGAATAATAGACATGGGGAGTCTATGCGGTAGCTGAGATAGACCAGAGAACCATCTTACGAGCATCTTGCAGAGTTTGAGTAAACATATTAATGCTCAAAAACAACAATGACAAAACTCCCTACGAGCTATGGAAAGGAAGTGCAGACAACAACCTCTACATCAAGGTAACTCAAGGTAGTATTTTTTTAATTGAAATTTATGTTGATGATATTGTTTTTGGAAGTGCCAATGACAGGTTAAGCTAGAAATTTGCAAAGGACATGCAGAATGAGTTTAAAATGTCATTACTCGGAGAACTATCCTTCTTTTTCGGGTCTTCAGATACGTCAAAACAAACAAGGAATTTTTATTTCTCAAACTAAGTATATTAGAGAAATGCTAAAGAGGTTCAGAATGGAAGATTGCAAACTAGTTACCACTCCTATGCAAACCAGTTGCAAGTTGAGCAAAGATGATGATTCAAAGTCTATAGACCAGAGGAAATACAGGTCAATGATTGGTAGCTTACTATATGTGACACCATCCAAACCAGATGTAATGTAGGAAGTTGGACAGGTGGCACGATTTCAAGCAACACCAAAGGAATCACATGTATTAGCAGTAAAGAGGATTTTCATATATCTCAAAGGAACATAAGAGTTTGGATTATGGTATCCAAAAGGAAATGATCTATCACTTATTTCCTACACATATGCAGATTGGTTAGGTTGCATTGATGACTGACAAATCACTAGTGGAGCAACGTTCTACTTGGGTGAGTGTTTAGTATCATGGCTATGCAAGAAACAATCATCAATGTCCTTATCTACAGTCGAGGAAGAGTATATTGCAACAACATAATGTTGTACAAAGGTTCTATGAATGAAAAAAACTTTGACAGATATACATTTTGAGTATGATGATCCCTTTCCAATCTATTGTGATAATACAAGCATCATCAGTATCTCAAAGAACCCGGTGATACACTCCAAGATGAAGCACATTCCAATCAATTATCACTTTCTAGGGGAACAAGTTACAGAGAAGAACATAATAGTTTAATATGTGGGCACAAAAGAACAAGTGGCAGACATCTTTACAAAACCGCTTCCATGGGAAGCCTTTGAGTATCTTCATGAGAGACTAGGAGTAATTTCTACTCCAAAATGAATGCTTTTGAATAATTATCTTATATCTATTAGATGTACATGAGGAAGCACCATAAATATGACAATTCAGGTTGGGAGATCAGTTTGAGGAAGAGTCATGTTAGGGGGAGCAACCCTGGATGGAAAGATACATTTTCCATTGATGACAAAGGGGGAGATATTTATCAGATGCAAAGATAAATTCTTGGAGAGAGAGAATAGAGGCATGTTTCCAAGGGGAGCGATTGTCACAAGGGAAGAATGAACGATATCATTTCAGAATGATATCCTTTGTCAAAGGGGGAGATATTATTCATATGAACGGAGAGAGAGTAATCAGAGAATTATAAACACAAAGAAAAATCAAAGGCATGTACACAGGGGGAGCAGCCCCAAGGAGAGTTCAGTCAGGGGGAGAAGCCTCAAAAGGAGATACCCTTTTCCATTGATGTCAAAGGGGGAGAGATAGAAACATTGATGAGGAGTATAAGCATGAATGTTATCATGACTAAGTGTTGCCATCAATGCCAAAGGGGGAGATTGTCAAACAATTGGCTTAGGTTGATGGACAGTTGGTATGGATTGTTGGTTTTCATTGATGTTAACCATTTTAGAGTGATATTGTAGATAGATGTCAACCCTTAGTGATTGATATCAACCCTTGGTAAAAGTCCGGTAGCGAATTCCGGTAGCACAAAGGTTTGGGTAATGGACCCAAGTTTGTTTGATGTATAATGGTATGAGTTTAAATATATTTTAAGTTAAGACTATTCTAGATCAGTAGTACATGTCATCTCATTTCCGGTGGTATGTGGAACGTCACATAATTCCTCAAGGTTAGAGAGTTATGGCCATGTGAAGTTGGAGAACCTAGGTTTGAGTAATGGACCCAAGTTTGTTTGATGGATAATGGTATGATTTTTGATACATTTGCAGGTAATACTATTCTATATGTATAGTACAAGTCATTCCATTTCCCGTGGTGTATGAAACATCACATAACTCCTCACAGTTAGAGTTATGTGAAGTTGGAGAACCCTCATAAGTCATTTAGAAGTGGGTTAGCCCTAAAATAATGAAAGTGGTTTAAGATAGTTAGAAGGTAACCCCTTGAGGTAAAGTGAAGTTATGAGTGTACTATAAGTCAAAGTGATACAAAAGAAATTATTTAAATAATAAATTTAATGGATAAATTACTAAGTGAACAAGTGGTTAGAAGTAGGTTAACCCTAAAATAAGAAAAGTGGGTTAAGATGGTCAAAAGGTAACCCCTTGAGGCAGCTACATGAAAGTATAAATAAGAGACAAGGCTCTCTCATTTTAATCACACTTGAGAATATTGAATATCTATAAGTGACCGAGGTAACCAAAGGATATCTAAGCCAAATTTCAGAGGGAAGGTGAAGTAAAAAAGGTCAAAATTCAAGTGAGGATAAATTCTTTTGATGATGCTTTCTAAGGTATGTTATTTATAGGTCATCTCACCATTTTCACAATATTTTTTTTTCTAGAATGATTCAGACCATGAAATTGGGAGGCCATTGAGGAAACATATCCAAGTAGTTGTGGTACAAATTTTAGCTTTTGGGTCGTTGTATTGTTGGATTTAAACTCCGTGGAAAATATGGTTTGTGGCTAGTCATGAAACTAGTATAAAACAAGTGTTTTGGGTAAAAATGCCATAACTTTTTCATAATAGATCCAAATTCAGTAAGACCAAATGTGTTGGTTAGAGTAAATTTTGTAGTATGTCGTGTACAATTTTCATATCCATACAACAAATATTCTGTGCGGGACATGCTCTACAAGTCCGCTATCTAAAATAAGCCAGAATTCAACAAGGTATGCCATTTTTTTTCTAACTCTTTTTCCGAGAGGTTCCAAGTAGTGACACCTCGAGGAATTGCATAAAACACACTAAAGAACATTGTGTACTATTTTTAGATCTTTATTCATTACAGGTACATAGTTATTATTATTTCAAGTTAGGGTTATTGACTAATCCAAAACTAGTCATGTGAGACTAAAGTAAAGTTTGATGAAAATGGTAATCTTTTGTTGTCAAAGTTAAGGAGGGTTTGCAGGTATGTGATCTTATACACTAGGTCTATTATAGAGTTACAAATCAGATTTGGATGATGAAATTGATGAGGGCGTTTGGTTGAGGTACATGTTGGGTACATGGTTGAGACAAGTAATTGATGAGTTGACACATACATGAGGTGTATAGTTGATGATGTTGGTACATCTTGATGAGTCATAGTTGATGAGTAGTTGATACATGAATGGTACAGGTTTGGTGCATGGTTGATGCACTTGGTCATTGTATAGGTTGAGGTACAGATTGGTGCACGGTTGATGCACTTGGTCATTGTACAGGTTGAGGTATAGATTGGTGCATGGTTGATGCACTTGTTCATGGTATACTTTGAGGTACAGGTTGGTGCATGGTTGATGCACTTGTTCATGGTACATGTTGAGGTATAGGTTGGTGCATGTTTGATGCACTTGTTTATGGTGAAAGTTGATTACATGTTTTTTGGTACAGGTTGGTGCATGTTTGATGCACTTGTTTATGGTACATATTGATTATAGGTTGATGTACATGTTGATGCATGGTTGAGGTTATTGGTATAGGTTGTTTGGTGCATGTTTATTGGTTCATGTTTACAACAACATATCTCACAGTGATAGTGTGACAGTGGTTCCATCATTCTACTTCTACATTAGGGCGGTTGGATGAGGCAAGGACAAGTGGTTGTAGCTACCTTCCGGTTGTAGCCGGAGAACATCGGGGGTTCCTTCGGGTTGTAGCTAGAGAATTGGGGAGTTGGAGCTTCCCTCAAGTTGTAGCCTAGAAACCAGGGGGTTGGAACCTCCTTCCAGTTGCATATGGAAAACAAAGGAAGTTGTTACTTCTAATGAATGTAATTCTTAAAGACATATAAGAAAAAGCATTCCATGGTTTTCTCCCACTTTGGGTTTCCACGTAAAAACATTGGTGTATTGTGTATGATTGCTCATTTGTTTATTGTTTATTTACTCAACAACTATTGGATGATAATGCTACATTGATATAACACTTGCATATCATGGTTAAAAGGATTGAATTGCTCTATTATTGATACACCCCCCCCTCCTAGTAATCCAACAATTGGTATCAGAGCAAGTGCCTTCAAGAATCAATTTAACCACTGAAAGGTAGATCATGGAGAGCAACAACATGTACAAACATGGAATACTACAACTTGATGAAAAAAAGTTTTCATTTTGGAGTAGAAGGATGAAGACATATATACAGGCACAGGGATTTGAAATTTGGCAATATGTAGTAGATGGATACAAAGAACTAGCAGTTCTACCAACAAGTGAAAGAGCAATAAAACTTGGTCAAAATAATTCCAAAGCCACAAATGCACTTTTGAATGGTCTTGGTGAATTGGTATATACCAAAGTTATGCATTGTAAATCCACTAAAGAGATTTGGGACAAAATTCAAAATATTTATGAAGGATATTTAAAAGTCAAAGCAACAAAGCTTCAAACTAACAAAGTCCAGTTCAAACAACTAAAGATGAAGGAAGATGAGAATATTGCAACTTATTTTTTATGAGTCGATGAAACAGTAAATGAAATCATAGGATTGGGAGAAGAAATTAAAGAATTTGTAATTGTTCAAAAGGTACTAAGATCTCTTCCTATGAGATTTGATCATAAGATATCAACAGTAGAAGAAAGAGCAGATCTAGACTCAATAAGCATGGACGAACTACATGGAATCTTCACAGCATATGAAATGAGAGTTGAAAAAGAAAATCCAGATATAAAAGAAACAACTTTCAAAGCATCCAAAACGTCAAAGCAAAAGGGAAATCAAAAAGAAAAAGAACATAGGAGCAATAGTGACATCTTGGGAGATGATGAAGAAATGTCAAATTTTGTCAAGAGATTGAACAAGGGAACCAACGACAAATATAAAGATAAGATTCCATTGATTTGTTTTAATTGTGATGGTATTGGTTATTTTGCTAACAAATGTCCTCACAAGAAAAATAAGGGGAATGATGAAGATTACTCAAATAACAAAAAAACATATAAAGGTAAAGGAACCACAAAGAAAGTTTTCAAGAAAAGCTTATGCACCAAAGAAGACATCTCCTCATCAGATGAAGATGAAGTCTGTGACAGTGATACATAAAGAGTTCTATTCATGGCAGTAAAAGACTTTGATAAAGATGACAAAGAAGAAGAATATGAAGAGGCAGAAGTTGACTATCGAAAATAATTATTGATTGCCATAGAAGTTATAAGAAGAAAAAAGAGGAAAAACAAGAAGCTACAAGCAGAACTAGACAAGAAGGAAGACACTCAAGAACTAGAAAAAATCATCATAGAATTGAAGGTTCAAATAGAAGAATATAAAAGAATTGAAGAAGCACTCAAAGAAAAGTTAGAAGAAAGAGACAAGATCATTGGAAATTTGGAAGCAAAGATTGTCACATTGAAAAAGGATCTTCAAAAGAAAAATTTGCAGAACAACTCAAAAGTTTTGGATGAAATTATCAGTAGTCAAAGGCCTAATAATGAAAAGTCTAAACTTGGATACAATCAAACAGAAAAGGGATCAAGATCCAACTCAAGAGAACAAGAAACATATCGAAAAAGTTATACATAAACAATCAAAGGGGATAGGAAGACCTACAAGGAAGATTACAAGGACAATCCTCCACCGAGAAGATTCAGATTTCAGAATCAACAACCGACAGAAACAAATAGGCCTCAAGAAGAAGAAGGATTCATAAGAGTAACTCCTTTCAGAAGATCTTCAACTCCCAGGTATCAAACTATCTTTGTTGGTTTATGTTATGGATGCAATAATTTTGGAGATAAAGCTGTAAGTTGCAGAGATAATAGAAGGAACATAAACAACTTTGTAAGACATACACAAAATGGTTATCCAAGAAGGTCTAGTGAAACACAAAGAAGAAACTACAACATGTTTGAATCATTGAACACTAAAGTGGAATGCTACAAGTGCAATAACTTTGGACACATGGCCAAAGATTGTAGAATGACAGTCCCTCCTAGAGAACCACAACAAAACAACAACAGTCATAGACATGAGCCTCAGAAAAGAACATGGATAAGAAAGCAGAATCAATATAGCAATGAAGAATGCACACTCGCTCTAAAAGCTAAGAATAAGAAGTTTGGTTGGTATGTTGATAGTGGTTGTTCAAAACACGAAGAAAAGGTGAACAAAGACTAGGTCCTAGAGATCACAAGACTGAAAATAAAACAAGATGAAGAAAATTCTACAGAGAAAAGGAAATATGAGTTATACAGAAAGGTTTGGAAAATAACTGAAAGAAAAGAAGGACAGGTAAATAAGGAACAGGTTCAAGAGATTTTACTTTCAGGCACTATAGTGAGAGTTGAATCCATAGACAAAAGGAAAGAAGTCAGATCTCAGAGAGATGATGAATCTACTAATGAAGATGATGATGAATACACATCAGAGAAAGAATTGTTCTGAGCCATCCGACTTAGAGACTTCCAGATTATATGAATAATAGACAGGGGGAGTCTATGCGGTAGCTGATAAATACCAAAGAACCATCCTGCAGAGTTTGAGTAAACATAGTAATGCTCATAAACAACAATGACAAAACTCCCTACAAGCTATGCAAAGGAAGCGCAGAGAACAACCTCTACATCAAGGTAACTCAAGGTAGTATTTTATTAATTGAAATTTATGTTGATGATATTGTTTTTGGAAGTACTAATGGCAAGTTAAGCCATAAATTTGCAAAGGACATGCATAATGAATTTAAAATGTCATTACTCGGAGAACTATCTTTTTTTTTTCGGGTCTTCAGATACGTCAAAGCAACCAAGGAATTTTTATTTCTCAAACTAAGTATATTAGAGTAATGCTAAAGAGGTTCAGAATGGAAGATTGCAAACTAGTTACCACTCCTATGCAAACCAGTTGCAAGTTGAGCAAAGATAATGATTCAAAGTCTACAGACCAAAGGCAATACAGGTCAATGAATGGTATCTTACTATATGTGACAACATCCAGATCAGATGTAATGTAGGCAGTTGGACAGGTGGCATGATTTCAAGAAGCACCAAAGGAATCACATGTATTAGCAGTAAAGAGGATTTTCAAATATTTCAAAGGAACATAAGAGTTTGGATTATGGTATCCAAAAGGAAAGGATCTATCACTTATTGCCTACAAAGATGCATATTGGGCAGGTTTCATTGATGACAGACAAAGCACTAGTGGAGAAACGTTCTACTTGGGTGAGTGTTTAGTATCATGGATAAGCAAGAAACAATCATCAATATCCTTATCTACAGCTGAGGCAGAGTATATTGCAACAAAAAAATGTTGTACAAAGGTTCTATGGATGAAACAAACTCTAACGGATATATAGGTTGAGTATGATGATCTCATTCCAATCTATTGTGATAATACAAGCACCATCAGTATCTCAAAGAACCCGGTGACGCACTCCAAGACAAAGCACATTCCAATCAAGTATCACTTTCTAGGGGAACATGTTACAGAGAAGAACATCAGAGTTGAATATGTGGGCACAAAAGAACAAGTGTAGACATCTTTACAAAACCGCTTCCACGGGAAGCCTTTGAGTATCTTCACCAGATACTAGGAGTAATTTCTATTCCAAAATGACTGTTTTTGAATGCTTATCTTATATGTCTTATATGTACAAGAGGAAGCACCATAAATAGGACAATTCAGGTTGGGAGATCAATTTTAGGAAGGGTCATGTTAGGGGGAGCAACCCTGGATGGAAAGATACCTTTGCCATTGATGATAAAGGGGGAGATATTTATCATATGCAAAGGTAAATGCTTGGAGAGAGAGCATAGAGGAATGTTTCCAAGGGGAGCGATTGTCACAAGGGAAGAATGAGCGATATGACTTTAAAGTGATACCCTTTTTCAAAGGGGCAGATATTATTCATATGAAGGGAGAGAGAGTAATCAAAGAATTATAAACACAAAGAAAAATCAAAGTCATGTAGACAAGGGGAGCAACCCCAAGGAGAGTTTAGTCAGGGGGAGTAGGCCCAAAGGGAGATGCCCTTTTCCATTGATGTCAAAGGGGGAGAGATAGAAACATTGATGAGGAGTATAAGCATGGATGTTATCATAACTAAGTGTTGCCATCAATGCCAAAAGGGGAGATTATTAGACAATTGGATTACGTTGATGGACAATTGGTATGGATTGTTGGTTTTCATTGATGTCGACCATTGTAGAGTGATATTGTAGATTGATGTCAACCGTTAGTGATTGATGTCAACCCTTGGAGAAAGTCCGGTAGCGAATTTCGGTAGCACAAAGGTTTGGGTAATGAACCCAAGTTTGTTTGATGTATAATGGTATGAGTTTTATTATATTTTAAGGTAAGAATATTCTAGATGGGTAGTAAATGTCATGCCATTTCCGGTGGTATGTGGAACGTTACATAACTCCTCACGGTTAGAGAGTTATGGCCATGTGAAGTTGGAGAACCCAGGTTTGGGTAATGGACCCAAGTTTGTTTGATGGATAATGGTATGAGTTTCAATATATTTGCACGTAAGACTATTCTATATGGATAGTAAATGTCATTCCATTTCCGGTGGTATGTGGAATGTCACATAACTCCCCACGGTTAGAGAGTTATGGCCATGCGAAGTTGGAGAACCCTCATAAGTCATTTAGAAGTGGGTTAGCCCTAAAATAAGTAAAGTGGTTTAAGATGGTTAGAAGGTAACCCCTTGAGGTAAATTGAAGTGATGAGTGTACTATAAGTCAAAGTGGATACAAAATAAATTATTTAAATAATAAAGTTAATGGAAAAATTACTAAGAGAACAAGTGGTTAGAAGTAGGTTAACCCTAAAATAAAGAAAGTGGGTTAAGATGGTCAAAAGGTATCCCCTTGAGGAAGCTACATGAAAGTATAAATAAGAGGCAAGGCTCTTTCATTTTAATCACACTTGAGCATATTGAATATCTATAAGTTATTGAGGTAACCAAAGGATATCTAAGACGAATTTCAGAGGGAAGGTGAAGTAAAGAAGGTCAAAATTCAAGGGAGGATAAATTATTTTGATGATGCTTTCTAAGGTATGTTATTTACATGTCATCTCACCATTTTCGCAATAATTTTTTTTATAGAATGATTCAGACCATGAAATTGGGAGGCCATTAAGGAAACATATCCATGTAGTCGTGGTACAAATTTCATCTTGTGGTTCGTTGTATTGTTGGAGTTAAACTCTATGGAAAATAGGGTCTATGGCTAGTCCTGAAACTTGTCTAAAACAAGTGTTTCAGGTAAAAACGTCATAACTTCTTTATAAAATATCCAAATTTAGTAAGATCAAATGTGTTGGTTAGAGTACAGTCTGTAGTATTCTTTGTACAATTTTCAGATCTATACAACAAATATTCTATGCGGGGCACACTATACAAGTTCGCTCTCTAGAATAAGCCAAAATTCAACAAGGTATGCCATTTTTGTTATAACTCATTTTCTAAGAGGTTCCAAGTAGTGACACCTGAAGGAATTGGATAAAACACACTAAAAAACATTGTGTACTATTTTCATATCTTTATTCATTATAGGTACATAGTTATGATTATTTCAAGTTATGGTTGTTGACTAATCCAAAACTAGTCATGTGAGACTAAAGTAAAGTTTGATGAAAATGCTAGTCTCTTGTTGTTAAAGTTAATGAAGGTTTGCAGGTATTTGATCTTATACACGAGGTCTATTACAGACTTAGAAACTAGATTTGGATGATGAAATTGATGAGGGTGTTTGGTTGAGGTACATGTTGGGTACATGGTTGAGACAGGTAGTTGATGAGTTGACACATATATGAGGTGTATAATTGATGATTTTGGTACATCTTGATGAGTCATAGTCGATGAGTAGTTGATACATGATTGGTACAGGTTTGGTGCATGGTTGATGCACTTGTTCATGGTATAGGTTGAGGTACAGGTTGGTGCATGGTTGATGCACTTGTTCATGGTACAGGTTGAGGTATAGGTTGGTGCATGGTTGATGCACTTGTTTATGGTACAGGTTGATTACAGGTTTTTTGGTATAGGTTGGTGCATGGTTGATGCACTTGTTTATGGTACAAGTTGATTACAGGTTGTTTGGTACAGGTTGGTGCATGGTTGATGCACTTGTTTATGGTAGAGGTTCATTATAGGTTGAGGTACAGGTTGATGCATGGTTCAGGTTATTGGTACAAGTTGTTTTGTGCAGGTTGATTGGTACAGGTTTACAACAGTACATCTCACAATCATAGTGTGATAGTGGTTCCATCATTCTACTTCTACGTTAGGGCAGTTGGATGGGGCAAGGACAAGTGGTTGTAGCCGGAGAACATAGGGGGTTGTAGCTAGAGAATTGGGGAGTTGGAGCTTCCCTTAGGTTGTATACTAAGAAACTAGGGGGTTGGAGCCTCCTTCCAGTTGCATATAGAAAACAAAGGAAGTTGGTGCTTCCAATGAATGCAATTCTTAAAGACATATAAGAAAAAGTATGTTGTGGTTTTCTCCCGTTTTGGGTTTCCACGTAAAAACACTAGTGTACTATGTATGCGTATGATTGCTCATTTGTTCATTGTTTATTTACTCTGCAACTATTGGATGATAATCCTATGTTGATATAATACTTGCATATTGTGGTTAAAAAGGATTGAATTGCTCTATTACTAATTCACCTCCCCTCTCAGTATTCCAACAAATTCAATACTTAATTAACATTTAATGAAGTAAATGTTGTTGTTATGATATATGGTAATCTTATTTTTATTCAAAATGACTTTTTGTTAAAAACTTAGTACTTTATTAACTTCATCAAATAATTAATTGAGGAATTTTGGTAAAAGCTCAATAGTTAATCAACCTCATCAATTTAGTAAATGTGCTTATAACCTTTTTAGGTTTTTTTTTTTGATATAAATTGAATTATTATTATCCAAAAAGAATTGATATGTATTACTTTTTTGGGGTTTAGTTTTCAATCTTTGACATCCACAAATTCATATTGGAAGTTTGATATTCAATTTTTATACAAATTTATTGAGTTTGAAGTATTTAATTATAACTTTGACCATGTGCATGTTTTAAACTAATTGTTTTACACTTTCCAAAGATATGTTTTTTTGTTGCTACTTCTCTTAGGTGGGGGTTTTGAGAATTTTCGTTTTTATTTCTAACATTTTTTCCACTCAATATAATGGAGTGAGACCAGTGGAGGTAAAGTAAACCAGTTGTGTAACTTCCTTTAAGTTGTTCAAAGGTGTTGTTTCTCTTTTTGGGTTTGAGTTGTTTCCTCTTCATTCCCTTGAGATGTTATCATTATCACTTATGAGGGGTTGGATCTTTTGGCATGATCGAATCTTTGTCTACATTATCCATTTTAGAGGTGCTACTACCTTTGTTGATATTCTACGCTTTGAGTGAATTGTGTCATTTTTTTAGTTGTCCCGGGGTTCATCTAATAGTGATTTCAACTTATGGGTTTAGTGTTTTGTAACATATGGATTTCACACTTTAGTACTCACCAACTTTGACCAGTTAGGTACATGTTTTAAACTAATTGTTTTACACTTTCCAAAGATATGTTTTTTGTTGCTACTTCTCTTACGTGGGGGTTTTGAACATTATTGTTTTGAGCCTTGATGTATGGGATCTCATCTGCGCATCTCATAACACTATCTCTCCTCAGCTTTGATCTTTGCATATTGTTTGCTTCTTCACTGAGATTTGATCTCTGTTCCTGTTTTGCCATCGATGCACACTCTGATCTTGACATCAATGAAAAGCACACTCTTCCTGTAAACATGCCAACAATATCCCCCTTTGGCATTGATGGCAACCCTAAAAGGCTGCACTATTCTCCAACTATAACATCCAGACCACACCTTTTCTCCCCCTTTGACATCAATGTCAAAGAAAACATGCTCCCCATGAGCTGTTGCAATACTTGTCGGAGGTATCAGATATTCAACCAATACATACTCCCCCTGACATGATGGACCCTCTTAGGTTGATAATGGGGTCACGCCCAACTTCTGGCGGAGATACTCAAACTGAGGTTTTGCAAGCGGTTTAGTGAAGATATCAACAATTTGTTCTTTGGATGGAATATAATGCAAAGCAACAACAGTGTTGGTCACATGTTCCCTCAAGAAGTGATATTTGATGGGTATATGCTTGTTCATGGAGTGAAATACAGGGTTCTTTGACAGACTGATTGCACTAGTATTATCACAATGAATTGGGATCGATGCAGTATATTTTACCTTCATGTCTGCAAGTGTCTAAATCATCCACAATACTTGGGTACAACATGTGGCAGCTGCAATGTATTCAACTTTTGTAGTTGATAAGGAAATGGAACCTTGCTTCTTGCTCAACCATGATACAAGGGAATCTCCTAAGAAGAATGCACCTCCACTCGTGCTTTTCCTTTCATCCACACAGTTAGCCCAATCAACATTTGAATAAACTGATAGTTGAAAATTTTGATTTATAGGATACCATAGGCCATAGTCCATTGTTCCTTTCAAGTATCTGAATATTATTTTGACAGCTAACAAATGACTCTGTTTAGGTGCAGCTTGATACCTTCCTACCATGCCAACAACATGCACTATGTATGGATGGGATGTTGTGATGTACGATAGGCTGCCTATGATAGACCTATATGAACTCTGATCAACATTAGGTGAATCATCATCCTTGCTTAACTTACATCCAATGACCATAGGTGTGCTCATAGGTTTAGAATCTTCCATTTGAAACCTTTTCAACATTTCTCTTAGATATTTTTCTTGAGAAAGAAATATTCCTTTAGACCTCGAAGTAATTTGTAGGCCAAGAAAAAATGGCAGTTCCCCTATCATAGACATTTCAAATTCAGACTGCATGGCAGAAGAAAACCATTTTACCAATGAAACATTATTACTACCAAAGATGATGTCATCTACATAGACCAACACAATGAGCAGATCATTACCCTCTATTTTGATATATAGATTGTTGTCAATTGTTCCTCTCTTGAACTCTTTGTCTTGTAGATACGCATCTAGTCTATGATACCAGGTACAAGGATCTTGTTTCAGCTCATATAAGGATTTCTTCAGCTTGCAGACAAAGTCAGGGTTATCTGACAGTTGGAAACCCTCTGGATGTTCCATATAGACTTCTTCTTTTAGATATCCATTTAGAAAAGCTGACTTGACATCCATTTGATAAACTTTAAACTGTTTATGACAAGCATAGGCAAGAAACATTATACTAGTTTCTAATCTTGCTACAGGCACAAATGTTTCATCAAAGTCCAATCCTTCTATTTGAGCATATCCTTTGCAGACCAATCTAGCCTTATTTCTTACAATATTTCCTTTCTCATTCATCTTATTTTTGTAGACCCATTTGGATCCTATTACATTTTTATTTGTTGGCCTAGGAATGAGTTCCCAGGTGTCATTCTTTTCAATCTTGTCTAGTTCCTCATTCATTGATTTTAACCAATTTACATCTTCACTGGCTTCATTGAAGTTCTTGGGTTCCACCATGGATATGAAGGCCATATTTGATTGCTCAGTGTATTTGATTATCCTTCTCCTGGTTTGTACACCTTTGTCTTTCTCACCAATTATCTGACTTTCAGGATGATTCTTTTAAGTAATTCTGGAGGAAGGATTTGATGTTGATTGTTGTCCTGATTCTTCTTGTCTGGGTGTCTCTTCTCCATCTGATTCTTGGACCTGTTCATCTTTCGTTTTAGCCATGTCCTCTGTAGTAGGCTCAATATTGCTCACCTCTCTTTCTAGGACTCCTTCATAAACCTTTAAATCAATGCAATCAACTAATTTATGCAATCTTTTATTAAAGAATCTATATGCTTTACTATTGGTAGCATATCCTAAGAAGATGCCTTCAACAACCCTTTCATCATACTTACCAAGATTTTCATTATTATTTTTTATGTAGCACTTACTCCCAAAGACTTTGAAGTGTTTGATTAAAGCAGGTCTTCCATACCATAGTTCATAAGGTGTCTTGTCACTATGTGGTCTAAGGTGGGCCTTGTTAAGAATATGGACTGTTGCGTGTATTGCTTCTACCCAATAAGTTTGACCAATGTTCTTCTCATTCATCATTGATCTGGCCATTTGCTGAACTGTTCTGTTTTGCCTCTCAACTACTCCATTTTGTTGTGGAGTTCATGGGATTGTGTATTCTCTCTTGATCCCATGTTTATCACATAATTCCTTGAACTCAATTGACATAAATTCTCCTCCTCTGTCTGATCTTACTGCCTTTAACCTCTTTGCATGTTAAGGCCTTAAATATTTTAAATTTCTCAAATGCTTCAACTTTTTCTTTGAGAAAAGCAACCCAAGTAAGTATGGAGTAATCATCAATGATCAACATAAAGTAGTTTCCCTTCCATGTGCCTTCCTGTCTTGATGGTCCACATAAATCCATATGAACTAATTGGAGTGGTTTCTCTATTGAAGTAGAGCTCTTGGATTTAAACTGTGTCTTGGTTAGCTTTCCTACTTGGCAGGGTTTACATACAAAGTATTTTGGCTTTGATATTATTGGAAGATCTTTTACTGCCTCAAGATTTTTGAGCTTGATTAAGTGGTCAAAGTTTAGATGTCCAAGTCTCCTATGCCATAACCAACTTTCATCATGTTTTCTTAGATGACACTCTTCTTTATCTTCCTTCAGCACATATACATTATTTTCTGTCCTTATGCCTTTAGCCACAATTGGGCACTTTAATTGTCTAAATAAATAGCTAATTAAGGTGTTCAAATATAAATTATCAAACTCAGAGAAGTTTTGTTATTGCAAGATAATTGTGCACAGTCTATGCTAGATTGATGAAAGAAACATTAATCAAGTTGCAGTATTGAAAGAAAATAGAGTTTTGGAAAACTAAACACTAGCACAAGTCGCCGACACAACTGGAGTTCTAATCTATTGTTGCAGGATTGAAATCTCGCTTTCTTAATTGAAATCTAGATTGATGAGTGTATAAGAACCCTAGATTATCTATCTTATTCTGATTTTCTATTTTATCCTTGCAGAAAGGAATTGTATGTTAATTGCAGAAAGGAAATTTTAGTTTCAAGGAGTAAATTCACACTTCTAATTACTTATTGTTGAAAGCAAAGTTTTATCTAGTACAGAAAGACAATTCTCCAGCAGTATACAACACTTGACTTTTGATTCTCATGATACACACTAATGCGCATTTGACAGGAAGGAACTGAACTGTAACAACAATTATGATCTAAGAATGCTAACATGTTATTCACATAAATCCGAGTAGCTAATCTAAAACAACAAAACAGAGGGGAGTCTGTGAGGAAGGTGGGCCCTTTCCTTCTCACTGAATCCACTCAAAGAGATCATAGTAGGTTGGAGAAACTCAAGTTGCCTTCTTTATTAAAATCGCCAAAATTGTTAAATTACAAGTTGCTTCACTTTACTTCACAATTCCACAGCTAATCTCGGTTGTTAATGATTACAAAAGCTCTGCTATTTAAAGACAGAGTCATTTAGTTCAAAATGGACTCAGAACAGCCTTAAGAATCCCAGATTCTCAAGTTATTCATAAGTTACAAGAGATCTGTCATATTCATCAAATCTGGACAAAGAATTAGCGTGAGCCAAAATGTGTAACAACATAGGATCATTCTTCAGGATTCAAATTTCAGGATCGGTGGCCATTTGTTGTAGCGAGTGTAACAACTTTTAGGATTGGTGCGCATATGTTGCAGTCAGTGTAACAACTTCCAGGATAAGTGGGCGTCTGTTGCAGCAAGTGTGATAGCTTCCAGGAAAGGTGCGCAGTTGTTGTAGTCGTGTAACAACATGCAAGACTAGCACACAACTGTAACAATTGGTGTAACAACAACGATCTTTCTTTAAGTCTTGGTTGTTCTACACATTTTGATCATTAGTTGCACACTTGTGGGTAAAATATGAGAAATAGTACTAATCAAATGTGTTAAATAAATAAGAATATCAAAGCAAGATTAATGACTCATACCTTAGGAAAAAGGGTCTTGGAAGTATTAAAATAGACATTTATCATAGGAATGATAAGTTTGAAAGGGTAAAAGATATAGTGAAAAGGGGACATTTATGGGTCCTAACATGCCCCCCAACTGGAGACATTGCATGTCCTCATGCAAAAACACTTTCAAACCTGTTACTGAATCTAAAGTAGGGAGATGAATCCTCCCATGTAAACTGCTAAGACAATTCATTAAGTACCTGTATGCAAAACTGTGTGTACCCCCAATATCTGTTAGCTCAAAAATTTGTCCTGCTTGCCTTGTCTTTAAGAACAGAGTGCAATAGAGGTTCTTGTGTTTGAGCTGCTGGTGAACCAACAACTACTCTATTACGTAGGGATCTCTTATTTCTTACTGGTTCTTATGGAGCAGTAAGGTCAAATTTTGTTTTAACTAAGAGGTTGACTGGTTCTTCAGGCTGGCCAGTGATTGGTACTTTTACTATTTTATAGCCTACCTCAAAATAGATATTACCACATTCAAAGCACATGAGCTCTCTATGTTGGTCCATAACAACTTTTCTAAGTGATAATATGTCTAAGGCTATCCCCTCTGGATTTTTCTGACGAGCCACCTGTAATTCATCCCTTAAGGAAGCCAACTCTGTTTTGAGGCTGTCATTTTCTTTTAATAGTTCAGTAATCCTGGAATTTGCTATGTCCTGGACCTTCTTCTCAATTTGAGCAAAAAGTTGAGCAAGTGGCACATCCTCGCAAGTTTGGGTAACTGGTTCTTGTGTGGCAGATACACACAGGACTTGTTCCTGTGCAATAGTTGATTCTGGCCTGACTAATTCTTGTGGAATAGTCTTTGCCTGGATAGTTGGTTCTTGTGTAACAACTAAGTTAGGGATGGCAGTATCTTATTGAACAGTCTCTTCCTAGGAAACGGTTTTTGTGTAATAGCCATGTCATCTGAGGGGATTGGTTCTTGTGTAGCAGTCTCTGTAGTAATGGAGGGTAATGGACGAAGAATAGGTATTGCATGTTCCATATCCTTCCATCCCACTGTTGCTGTAGTAGACCTTGCTGACCGAGTTCTTGTTCGAAAACACAGGTATTCCAATAGAGGACGAACAAATTTAGTAACCACTCACATAACCAGATCAAAGATCAACACACCGATGTTTTCACGTGGTAAAACCCCTATGGGGAAACATACACGGCCCCAACCAACACAACCACTTGGAGCAGTTTATTAATGCAAATAAAAAGATTACAGAGAGATTTTACAAGAGAGTTTGTCACAATCGATCATCGACAAATGACCCTCCATGCTCTTTAAATAGAGATCATGGACCAATCAGGTGTTAAGCCATAGATCAATGGCCATTAAGATCGAGGAGAGTATGAACCGTCGAATCACTCTATGTCGAGAACATATCGTGACTGTTAGATTTCCTAACTACAAATGCATACTAAAGAAACACACTATAAAACACACTTTTACCTAACGACACAATAGACCAAGTAGATCTTACTAACTCATAAGTGTCTAAATATCCTAACATCCCCCCTTAAGAACAACTTGGGATAGGATTGAAGGATTTACAATAGTGACACAATAAGAGAAGGAAGGAGGCATTAGAGCCTATCCCCCCTTAATGACAACTTCCTGAACTCCTAACATAGATCAAAGTTTGGAAAACTTTGCTTCTGTAAAAGACTTTGTGAAAATGTCTGCAACTTGATCTTCTGTAGGGAAAAAGAGAACTTCAATAACTTGATCATGAATGAGCTTTCTGATGAAGTGCATGTGTAGCTCGGTGTGTTTGCTGCGCTGATGTTGAACTGGGTCTTTGGCGAGCTTGATGGCACTTTGATTGTCACACCAAAGGTTGGTCTGATGCGAGTGCTGGAATCCAAACTCTGAAAGGATTTGTCGAAGCCATAGAGCTTCCTGACTTGCATTTACCATTGCTCGGTACTCTGCTTCTACTGAAGAAAGTGAAATAGCCTGTTGTTTCTTACAGGCCCAAGTGACAGGTCCCAAACTAAGGCTGAAAACATAGCCTACAATAGACTTTCGATCATCGGGGTCGCCGACCCAATGTGAATCAGTGAAACCAACCAATAAGGGAGTCCCCCCTGAACTGTAATGTATCCTGAACTGAACTGTACCACGAACATAGCGAAGTATCATTTTAGCTGCTTTCCAATGGCTTTCATGGGGTGTTTGCATATATCAAGCAACAAGACGAACAACAAAGGAAAGATCAGGATGGGTATGAGTCAAGTATAAGAGGCTACCAACTAATTGATGATACAGGGTGGCATCAACTTCAGGAGAAGTACATGTGGCAGAAAGCTTGACTCCAGACTGGAAGGGAGAAGGGGTTGGTTTACAATCGTCCATGTGAAAGCGACGAAGAAGGTCACAAGCATACTTAGACTGGGAAAGAAAAATTCCTTCATTGGTTTTCAAAACTTGGAGGCCAAGGAAATAGTGAAAAAAACCTAAGTCTGTCATTTCAAATTTATTTTTAAGGCTGGTTTTCACATGGTTTAAAAGTTTTGAGTCACTACTAGTAAGGATAAGGTCATCAACATAAAGGACAAGGATTATGAGATGGCTTCCTTTTTTCTTGGTATAGACATTAGGATCACAGTGGCATCTAAAGAATCCAGTGGAAATAAGAAAGCTATCCATTTTGGCATACCAATCTTGGGGAGCTTTCTTGAGACCATAAAGAGATTTCATGAGGTGACAAACAAGGCTAGAGTCATTCTGGTCATAGCCAGAAGGTTGTTCTATGTAGAGTTCTTCTTGCAAATCTCCGTGCAAGAAGGTGGATTTAACATCCATTTGATGGACCTCCCATTTATGTGAGGCAGTA
The DNA here is from genome assembly GCA_009831015.1 of Picea engelmannii. Classification (NCBI taxonomy): domain Eukaryota; kingdom Viridiplantae; phylum Streptophyta; class Pinopsida; order Pinales; family Pinaceae; genus Picea; species Picea engelmannii. Next base: position 40,241 of record ML831266.1, read on the forward strand.
AGGGAAAGAACAAAGTGGATGGAATTCATTTTTGCTGCAGGGGCAAAGGTTTCATTATAGTCAATTCCTTCAACTTGGGAAAATCCTTTGGCAACTAACTGAGCCTTGTGTCTTTCAACACTTCCATCTAATTCATACTTAGTTATGTAGACCCATTTGCATCTAACAAGTTTTCTTCCTTTTTGAAGAGGTACAAGATCCCAAGTATTGTTTGCCATTAAAGAACGGTACTCTTCATTCATTGTTGTATCCTAATCAGGATGACCTGAAGTTTCTGCAAATGTCTCTGGATCATGAGTTTCTGAAACTTGAGCCAAAAGAGAAGAGGCTTGCTGGAACTGTGAATGTGTCCGACTCTGATCTGAAGGATCACCGACAAGATCACCAGCTGCTTCTTGTGTTGAATGGACCCATCGAGGAAGCGGTGGAGCTGGTGCTGGTTTAGGTTCAAAGGACTCATCTGGAGGAGGGTGAGCAGGTGAAGGTGGATTTTCATCCTCATTGTCATCATCTGAAGAAGAAACTAGATCATAAGAAGGCACAAATTCTGAAGATGGCTCGCAGGCCGAAGAAGGCACAATCACCGAATTAGGCTCACAAGCCAAGAGATTTTCATCAAATTTAACATCTCTTCTAATAATAATTTCATTACAATGTGATTGAAGAAGTCTATAACCTTTGACATCTTCAGAATAACCAACAAATATACACTTCTCACTTTTAGGCTGCAATGCTTTCCTTTTCTCATCAGGAATGTGAGCCCATGCTATACTGGCAAATACATGGAAGTGACTTACATTTGGTTTAATTTTAGTCCAAGATTCTTCCAGTGTTATATTTTTAGGAGCCTTTGTGGGAGTGCGATTGACTATGTAATTTGGACAGTTGATTGCTTCCGCCCAATACTTTAGACTTAATCCCTTAGATTGGATCATACAATTAGCCATTTCTTTTAATGTGCAGTTCTTTCTCTCAGCAACACCATTTTGTTGTGGTGTATATTGAACAATGTGTTGCATTTGGATGCCCTGTGTAGTGTAGTAACTTGTAAAATTATTGTTCACATATTCGCCTCCATTATCTGTTCTTAACTTTTGAATTTGATGTCCAGATTGCTTTTCTACAAGGGCCTTGTAGGCCAAAAACTTGTCAAAAACTTCGCTCTTAAGTTTTAAGAAGTAAACCCAAGTACGTCTGGAAAAATCATCATTGAAAGTTAAGAAATACTTGCATCTAGAAAAGGAACGAGAAGAAAGTGGACCACACAAATCACTGTGAACAAGCTGTAAAGGGCCCGAGGCGTGCCAAGAGGCACATTTGTCAAAACTGTCCTAATGATGTTTGCCGAGAAAACAACCGGCACAAACACCATCTCTGCATGAAACAAGAGGAAGACTAGTCACCATCTGTTGATTACATAGTTACTGCAATGAGCGATAGTTTAGATGACCAAACTGCTCATGCCAAAGTTTGCTAAAGTCATTGCTATGAGAAACAAAAACTAATGAAAAAGTTGATGACCCAAAGTTGTCAAATTTGTACAACCTGGTAATATCATCAACAATTCCAGTTGCAAGAACATGCTTAGGATCATTTAGATCCTTGATTACAACTTGGTGAGGTGAAAACTCTACAGTTTTACTTTCACCTGAATGAGTGATTTGATATACTGATAGAAGGTTACAAGAAAGATGTGGAACACATAATACATCATTGAAATGACCATTTTCTACCTGAACCGTTCCAGATCGTACAACACTAAGAGATCTATCATCACCAACAAATATTTTCATTTAGAGCAGAAAATATGGCTTTATCCTTAGCCATATGATAAGATGCTCCCGAATCAATAAGCCACTCATAAGAAGAAGAAGTAGTAGTAGAAGGTGTATTGAAGGAGAAACCAAAAGCAGAAAGTGCATGTCCATGAGAAGAAGAAGAAGAAGAAGAAGAAGAAGAATCAATACTGATGTTGTGCTTCTTCATCACTGCTTCTAAGGCTGCCATCTTCTTGAAACATTTGGACTCATCATGACCATCTTTATTACAAAAGTTGCAATGTCTATTAGTATTCTTAATTTTGTATTTTTCTTCTTTGTCACCATTAGGAGCTGAAGCTGTCTGAGCGGGTTTTGGACCCTTATGTTGTTTGTTGTTGTAGAGAGGATGTTGCTTCTTGGGATACTTGGGTTTATCTTTCTGCTGGGCAACTAAGGCTTTGTTGGAGGTACCTGTAGTGTTGATCACTCCAAGTTGTACAAGCTTATCTTCCTCTCTAATCAAAGAAGAACAAAATGACTCAAGCGTGAGTTTTTCATAATCTTTCCCTAGAGCCTCTCTCATGGCATAAAAGGTAGATACAAACACAGAATATGCACTACCTAGCTCAGAAAGAATAAGATATATGCAACGCTCTTCTTCCATTTTTATCTTACATTCTTCACATAAAATTTTGAGTGTTTTAAACTTAGATAGATAGTCTCCAAGGCAAGAAAAATCACTTGGACTCAAGGTCAATATTTTATTTTCTAACTGTTGTGCTCGAATAATATTGAGTTTACCAAACACAAATTCAATCGTGTTCCAAGCTTCTTCAGGGTCATCAATTCCTTGAAGGTGGTACCTTAAATCAGGAGAGATGGACATTCTGATTAGTCCACGTGCTTCATCATTCCTATCATCCCATTTGGATTTCTTATCATCATCAGTGGGTGTTGTTTCCTTTCCCAAGGTAATCTGGTACAACCCTTTACTTCTTAATAAATCTTCCATATGGGATTTCCATTGGAAGTAGTTCTTGCTAGTAAGCAAGACATTACTTGTAGAAGCCATATTAAATATTCAGATAATGTGGATTTAAAAATTGAAACTAATGATCTAGATGGAAAGATCTCGAAAAGTTATGCAGTTTTAAAAAAAACCCGACACTGAAAACAGACTTCCGATGTGAGAGTTGTGCCCTTTTAAAAAAAGGCATAAACGGTAACCAAATAACCACGTGATAGTGTAAGCTACTTTATGAAGTGACCCACTTTTATAAAGAGAAGTGGGGATCACTTTTACAATGAAGTTACCTTATAACAAAAAAGTTGCATGCAAAATAAATAACTCTAAAATAAAATATAAAGCTACTTATACTGATTGACTTTTACACTTGAAGTGAAATGCACTTTACAATTTTTAGCATGAGCTTTTTTTCAAAAAAAGTAACAAAAGAGAGACTTGAACTAAAGACCTCTACTTAATAAGGAAAGTTTTAACCAAATGGTCTAGCAAAACATATTTTAATGTTCAGAAGGAGGATTGGGGTTGTTGTTGTTGTTGACGACCTTGGAGAGCATTTCACTTCTTGATGACAATAAGGGTTAGATCTCGGTTAGCTTACCCGGAAGATGCACCTTTTTCTATCTGTTTCTGATTTGCCAAGATCACACAGGGCGCAGGTCAAAGAGAATATGCAGATCTAAAAGAGTAGCAACCCAGAAATAAAAAATACAAACCGAAATAAAATCAAAATAAAACTTTGCAGAAATTTAAAAAATGCGTATTCAGGCTTTATACCTCCGGATCTGACTGTAATGGCTGTATCTTGGGAAAACATAAACCTTTTCGAGTGAAACGAAAAGTGTTCCTGAATGAAACAAGTGCTCAGGACGCAATGGAATAGTCCTCTCAACCCAAAAATGTACAAAAATGCCAGAAAATGGAGACGAGGCAACTCATCTTCACGTTCTGGATCTACAATAGGAGTGAGTCTTCAAACAGGCTCTAATACCATGTTCGACAACACAGATATTCCAACAGAGGATGAACACATTCAGTAACCACTCACATAACTAGATCAAATATCAACACACCAATGTTTTCACGTGGTAAAACCCCTACGTGGAAACATCCAGGTCCCCAACCAACGCAACCACTTGGAGCAGTTTATTAATGCAAAGAAAAATATCACAGAGAGATTTTACAAGAGAGTTTCTCACAATTGATGATCGACAAATGACCCTCCATGCTCTTTAAATAGATATCATGGACCAATCGGGTGTTAAGCCACAGATCAATGGCCATTAAGATCGAGGAGAGTATGAATCGTCGGATCACTCTATGTCGGGAACATATCGTGACCGTCGAATTTCCTAACTACAAATGCATACCAAAGAAACACACTATAAAACACACTTTTACCTAACGACACAATAGACCAAGTAGATCTTACCAACTCCTAAGTGTCTAAATATCCTAATAGTTCTCCTCCTAGGTAAAGTAGAGATAAAAACATTGCCTTTATTTTTTGTGGGCTTTGGAGAGGAAGGGTGTTCTTCAACAATCCGCCAAGAAGAAGGAGGGCGTTCTTAAACAACTATACAGGGAGGAAATTTTGGAATGCTAGGGTCTGGTAGAATCTGTACTTCATCAATCATCAAGGGATGCGTAGAATAATCAAGTGGAGCCAATGATTCTGCTGTAACTCGTGTACATTCCTCTTGTAATGAAAAAATGGTAGCCTGAAATTCCTTGCACAAGGTGAAACCTAGAATACGTACCTCCATAAATTCTTGTAGGGTATGAGTATGAGCAGACTCTGGACACTCTGTGGTAGCATCTGGTATAACCCTGTTGATTCCCCTCTTAGATTTTCTTGTAGGCATAGGTTTTCTTTTCTGAGGTGATTCAGTAGCAGTGATAAAAAGGGGTCTGAACTATTGTTGCAGCACTAGGAGGGTTGCCTCTGTCGATTCTCTTCTGAGATTCCCGTCTAGATTGACATTTGGCTGGATAAATTGATTCATTGGAAGATACAATAGATATTGGTAATGCTGTTACAACAATAGGTGGATTTTGAGTTGTTGCTGGTGCCACAGGAGAAGGAATCGAGGTACTTGCAGTTGCAGTGGATGCTGGAGATGCTATTACGGTGGATCTCTCTGAACTAGTTCTTGTCCTGGGTAGTGTAGAGATAGAAGGAAGGAATTTCCTCTTCTTAGCTTTAAGGGTTCGAGGGAGTTCCTGAAAAATGGCTATTGCAGTAGAGGGTTGAGGCTCATGATTTGGTCCAGGGATTTCGTTGTCGACTGCTAGCTCAACCACCACTGAGGGCAGAGGGTTTAACTGTTTTGGTTCAAGACTATCAAGGCATTTCTGAGAGGTGTGAGAGGTGCTTCGAATTTTTCATTTGGTGTTCGGAGTTGATTTGCGGGTAGTTACAGTTGGGGTGTTAACTTCTGGTGCAGTCGAGGGTACATGATTTGATTGTTCTAAGTCAGCTGTAACATCAGGCACATGAATTAGCTCAGGTAATGGGTCATTAGGAATTCCCATTCCGTTATGAGTCAACAATCCTATTAGTCTATGATTTGAAAGAAAATTCATGGGGTGCTTGGATTTATTAACAAATTGAGCCATATTATGCAAGGATTGAAGTAGGTAGTAAGGGATGTTGATTAGCTTTTGATGTTGCAAATGTGACAGTAGAACAAAATTAGAAAAATAAACAACTTGATATCTCCCTTCACATGTAATGCACCTTTTTACGAATTCTGATACCTTCCCCCATGGCTCTGGTAAGGAAATGACATCTGCACCTCAACCCTTGGTCTTTACTCACTCATTACCCATGATAAAATCCTTTTGTGCATCGGGAAGATGCGCTTTCCTGTTAAACCATTTGACTCCTATGGTCGACAATCCTGTCACAATTGCTATGCTCTCTTTTGTCACTGGAATCCACACTCCATACACCATTGAATGACCGTCTGTGAGATTCTGACTGAGCTATAAGACTTCTGCTTCATTAAACCCCTGCAACTTCTTAAAATAGGGAATCCAGCTATCCCGCAGAAATATTTGATAAACATCTGGGTGTATTAGCAATGTATTAAGATTTTTTTGGCTTATATCTTACGGGCGTTCCTCCCATGACATTGGGTTTGTATTAGACAGTAAATTAGGAGGAGAAATCAACACCTAAACCAGAGACAGAGTAAGTCAATCGTGGATTTTCATGAAGAATGCAGTGTCGCAGCAAAAATAAGTGGGGTTGGAAGGTGGCAGAGGTGAAATATAAAAAGGAATTTTGCGGTTAGGTCGACATGGATTTTTGTTCCCCCCCAACTAATCTTATTGGATCGTGGTTTAACAGATTAGGACAATCAGTCAGGTAGTCATGAAAGTGTTCTTTCATATCCATATCAATTAGACACATAAGATTAGCAGTGTACCTCATAACTTACCACCCGAACTTAGCTATTGGAGTAACTGCACTATCCAACTGCCATTTGATCCATGTGAAGTGGCTGTAATAATGAAAGATGACTCCCGAACGTGAGAAATGACGATATGACAAGTGGAACATAAGTGGAGTCCTTTCTATGGTCGAACTGTTGAAAAGCTGCGGATGTGGAGTTTAAGTAATGATGAAGCAACTCTTGTGGCACATAAAGAGCATAAAGTAATTTTTCAAAAATGGTGGAAATCTTGACAAAACAACTGTGTTGCTGTATGTAGAAATGCTAGAAATGTTAAGAAGGTGGTGAAGCAGTGTAGAAACTAGCCAAAAGGAAAAATAGTCGTAGGTGTATCAACAAGTATTTTGGCCGAATTGTGGCACTAGGTGTAGCAGTATGTAAATTGACCAATTTGTCCTAAAAGGGTGTAACAACATGCAGGGCAAAAGAGTCGGGAACAGGTGTAAAGCATGCAAATCAGCCAAAAGGGTGTAACAACATGGAAAACGACCAAAGGGTGTAACAACATGGAAATCAACCAAAAGGAGTGTAACAACATGTAAATCGGCCAAAGGGTGTAACAACATGTAAATCGGCCAAAGGGTGTAACAACATGGAAATCGACCAAAAGGGTGTAACAACATGGAAATCGACCAAAAGGGGTGTAACAACATGTAAATCGGCCAAAGGGTGTAACATGTAAATTGGCCAAAGGGTATAACAACATGTAAATCGACCTGAACACATAAATACTTAGTTTTTAGGAAGTTTTTCAACTTCCAAAAACTAATCCTTTGGCGTCTTCCGTTATAATCTACCTCATTGTTCTTCAGTTTATTTGCACAAAAGAAACTGTCTGATATATTTCTAGGCTAAAGTTATTAGAAAAAAGAAAAATAGAGAAATGAAAACGCGTGAAGCAAAATCAGAAAATTTCAAATTTGCACAACTTATTTATATACAAAATTTTATTTGAAAACAAAATGTTCTAACGTTCAAAAGAGGAAGGAATAGGCTCCGTTCCCTTTAAAATTTGTAATTTGTATCGGCGGTACATCTCTATGTAAATTCTTCCTTGGAAAGTGGATGCTGATACAAGCGTAAGTGATGACCATTTGCATATAATTGTGTATTGGATCCGTCAATAGTATTTAACCTGACTGTCCCATTGGGAAAAATAGTGTCTACCTCGTAAGGTCCAAGCCATTGTGTACGCAACTTACCCTGAAATGATTTAAAGCGTGAATCATACAACAGAGCCCAATCCCCTTTTTGGAATAATTTCTTCTTGATGACTCGATCATGCCATTTTGTTCTTTGGTGTTGAATCACTGTGGTTTGATGAATAACGTCCAAACGCTTTTCATCAAGCTCATTAGTTGCTGCAGTCTGGCCTTCTGTGCCATAGTCAAGTTGAGGTTGACTGCTGATGCAGTTCTTAAAGTTTTGATTTCGAATTCAATGGGAAAAGCAGGGATTTTTCCATATACAAGCTCATAAGGAGAAAACCCAGTTGTGTTCCTCCAAGTAGTTCGATAAGCCCATAGAGCTTCATGCATTCTGTCAGACCAATCCTTACAATGTTCTTTCACTGTCTTAGTAAGGATAGCTTCTATGAATTTGTTGGTACTTTCTACTTGGCCGTTACCTTGTGGATGGTAGGGAGAAGTTGTTCTATGTAAAACATGATATTGAATGAGTAGGGCTTCAATCTTATGTGATGTGAAAGGGGGTCCTCCATCAGTTATTAATTCTCTAGGAATTCCAAACCTAACAAATATATATTCAAACAAGAATGCTAAGACAACTTCTTCTGAGGCCCCGATGAGTGCTTTTTCCTCCACCCACTTGGTCATGTAATCTGTACAGACCAATATATAAACTTTATGATTAGAAGGTGGGTTAATGGTCCCTAAAAAGTCCATGGCCTTTCTCTCAAAAGGCTCTAACACTACTTGAGGCTAGAGAGGCATCTCATCCATATGATTTGGCTGACCCATTTGTTGGCAATTGTTAGAGGCTTGGACATACTTCTTGGCATCTTGAAATATGGTGGGCCAAAAATAACCCATCCTTAAAATTTTATGTCCAATCCTTTTATCAACAAAATGATCCCCACAAGGGCCATCATGGAAAGCTTTGAGCAACTCATAAACTTCATCATCCCTTACACATCGCCTGATTTCTTGATCCAGGCCTGTGTAGAAAAGGTATCCCTCTATCCAACTATACCGAGCACTCTTCTGAATGATTTTCCTTCTTTCTCATGGGGATAGATGTGGAGGTACCTTCCCTGCAACCAAGTAATTAGCAATGTCAGCATACCAAGCTGAGTGAGCAGATACGACAAACAAATGTTCATCTGGAAAGGAATCATCCAATGGTGAATTATCATCATTTATATGCAGTCTTAAGAGAAAATCAACAAACACATTTTCTTTCCCTGGTCTATCTACTATAGTAATGTCAAATTCTTGAAGTAATAACAACCATCTTGTTACTCTGGCATTAGTAATAGGTTTATTCATCATATATTTAATTGCTATATGATCAATATGAATAAAGGTAGGATAACCAGTGACATAATGCCTGAATTTATTGATTGCATAAACTACTGCCAAGAATTCTCTTTCAGTAACTGTATAATTTATCTCAGCAAGAGCCATGTTCTTACTGATATAGTAGATAGCATAGGGTTCTTTGTCCTCCTGTTTCCCTAATACTGCACCAATTTCAATGTCTGAGGCATTTGAAGAAATGTGAAAAGGAAAAGCCCAATTGGGCCCTTGTTGGCACAAGGGAAGACCTAGGGTTCAACACTCAAGAGCGCACTAAAAAAACCCTAACTACCGACCCTTCCGACAACACCTGCGAAGTAGATGAAGTCTCACCCAAGGTAGAGGCAGGGGTGGTTTCAGGACTCAAGTGTCTGAAACCTTAGTTGGGACACCGATATGTGATTATATCTATTACAAGGCACTTAACATAGACCATTCATCTATATTTAACCCTTATGGTACTTCGCAGATGGCACAGAGCATCATAGTGAATACTTATACTAAAGATGATTCATTACTTAGCCACAAAACATAGATTAGATTCAACAGATCAAGCACTAAACATCTTATATATCAGATCTAACATTTATTCTTATATCATAAGCACAGAGCATAACTAAATCTACTTAATCACAACAAACACTTAGCCAAAAGGAAACAACACTTAGGTCAAAGCACATAGCACATTACACAGAGTTACCGTGGTTCACCCCCACCTTGGGGCTACGTCCACAAAGTCTTCTTCTTTATATTATCTCAGTCAATCAATTACAACACATAGCTTCAATGACCCTTACTTCGCACAGAACAAAAGATCTGCGCAACTCGCTAGATCCTTCTTCCTTACACTCAGCACAAAACCACAACAACTTGCACTTAGCCTTCCATTCTCCTTACAATCATGCACAAAGCACTTGTGATACACATCCGATCACACAGATCTAGCTACTAGCACTAAACCTTTAGCTATATATTTGCACTAACTTGTCTCTCCTACTTACATTGCCTAAGTATCTATTTATAGATTACAAAATGGGCCTAAACGTGGGTAAACCCATGGGCTGACATTCCTTTCCCTTTACATCAACCCAAAATCCTTAAAAGGTACCCAAAAATAGGTCTTGCTTGCTTCGTGTTGTGCTCCGTCTTTGGAAAGCTGTCGCAGTCCCAAAATGGTCAAATATGACTAAGTATACTTCAAAACTTGGTCAAGGGCCAACGGGCCCCTAACACTCACCTGTGACTCATCCCGAGTCACTCAGGTCTGTTCAATTCCACCTTGAATGCCTCGAGCTGCTTTGACCTGCTGCAATGCGAGAGCCTCTTGCTCAGTAAGTTCCTAGATCACTATGTCATTGAGTGGTCCTTCTAGGCGCTATTCTGCAGTGCTGACAACCTGTTCGAGTTCAACTTCCTGGTTTTCAAGTTCAACGAGTAGTTGGCATGCCTTTTATTGGATTGGCTGAAGTCGTTAGGAGACTTCCATTACTTTACTTTGCAGCGCATGTACCTATTGCTGGGCTGCACATTGTTCTGCAAACCTCTTCATTCTTTCGACCGAGGTCAAAGTCTTTATCTGCATCCGTAACGTGTCTGCATGCTGCTTGGCTTCTTGGAGTTGTGCCTCCAATGTATACAATTCTGGAGTCTCTGCGAGGATTTTATAAGTCTGGGCACTTCTAGCACTCAATTTCTTGCATTTCAAGGCAAAGGTTTTTAACTGGCCAACTGTGCTTCGAGCATTGGCCTCTCTTAGATCTCTAATTTCCTGAGGGGTCTCGGGCATGATGCAGAGCTCCAGATCCGTGATGCGCTGTTGGAGTTGCTGGATTACTTGTTCTAGTTGGGTCACCTGCTGTGGGAGACGATCTTCCATCTTCACCTCTATGACTTTCACAGAGTACAATGCTTTGTGAATCCTTCCCTGGACTTCAAGTTGCTCTGCTAGCAACTATGCCTTTTCCTCATCCCACTTCTCTTTCAGGGAAAGATTTTCCCGTTCTGCCTCCTTCTGTTGTTCTAGAAGTGCTGTATGTGCTTGCATCAAAGCCTGGGTGGCTTGCTCTATGTCTTCTTGAGCTCATCGAAGGTGAGCTTCAACTTGATCAACGATCTAGTGTTACTGTGTGAGATCATCACTCGTTACTGATGTTTCTCTTATCAAGGGCACTGTAGACATTGCTTGGCTAGACTGGAGTGCCTGCTGCACTTTTTGGATTTTGCCTTTGATTTGGTTGAAGAGATCCTCCTGCTTTGCTTCTTTCTTTCTACGAGCTCGAGTTAAACGTTGTTCAACGTGACAATTAAGAAGTCAAAGTCATCCGGGGTAAAGGTAGTTTTAAGCGTGGTCCGGGTAGCCTTATCTTTCTTTCGGGAGGAGGGTTTTGGTGGTGTCATATTTCTTTTCATGGAGGGATCCTCCTCCTCTCTTGGTGGAGTCACTTCACCTCTGTTTTTCTCCACTTCTGTACCGCCTAGATCATCACCATCACCTCCCTGTGCAGGTGATATCGAAGCAGTCTTCGCAGATATGCTAGGGACATCTTCAACTTCGTCATCCTTCTTAGTCCTGCTTGGCCCAGGTTTATCCAGCATAACTTTAGGGCTTTCCTCATCGAACATATCTGTGGGGTCTGCTGCAACAAGTAGGTCTGCTGACCAATCCTTGGTGATCTCCTCCAAGTTGTCCTCTGTCAGCTTGTAGTAGGATTGGAGCTGTTGTTTATGTTCATCATCGTGCACTGTAATGTAGATAAAGTGGTGATCTACGCTAAACTTCATCAAAGGTCTAAACCTATGAAGTGCGTTCGTGGTGATTTGCGGTGTATACTGAATTGCAGTTTTCAGTTGGTTGAAGTAGGAGTGGAAGACATCATTAGACTACCACTACTTGTTCATTTCGCTGGAGTACCATAGCGTACATAACTTCGCGGCTAGTGGTTGGAAAGGTTCGATCTCCGGGAAAGTGGCTCCCTCTAGCAGCTCCCAAGTGATGAAAGTGATGAGTATGAGTAGCCAACTAAAGTGGAACTCATACCCTTGGTCTTGCGCTCCTTTGCAATCCATATCTAATTGGTTGATAAGATACTACGCCCAATTCATCTGTAGTCCCTCGGCGCACTTCCCTGCGAGGTCAAATACGAAGCCAGTCACCTGTGTTGGTCTGTTCTTATGAATTAATTTTCCCATGATCAACTGACATGCAAGGCACACTGTGTTGCTCTGGATGGAGGCTACCTTGTAGCCTCATGTGCCCTTCTCTACATCACCATAAGTTTCCTTTATCCGCTGTGCTAGTGCTCGGTCGGAGGTCTTGCCTAGGTAAAAGTCCTATGGGTTAGGGCCTTGCATGTTGAGTCCTGTGATCCGATTGATCAGAGTCAGATCCACAATAATGCGACGGTCCAACCATAAATATCTGTTGTGGTAGCAAGACAAAAACAACCTAACGCATGCGTTGACTTTCTGGTGTCTACCGAAGTGAGGGATCTTCATTACATTGAGCAGTGTGGACTATGTGAGGTTCTGGGTCTAGGACTACGGGAAAATCTTCAGATTATGGCCTTTGGTCTTAGTTAAGTATTTATGCAGAACCAACATGTTGTAGGTTTTGCGATCTCTAAGGTTAAAATCACTGAATTTTAGTGCTGCGAGCTTATCCTGGTCAACACGTTATGTGCGCACTCCTTTTGGAAGATACGCGGTGATCAAGTTGTACTCAAAGTCTCTGTGTACACTGCCGTGGTTAATCTTGCTGCTCAAAGGTGGGATGTAAACTAGAAAAATGCGCAGGATCAGCTTGGCGTTTGCAATATCATCTATGTGCTTTGTTCTTGCCTCGGTCGTGGTTCTGGAAGGTCCTGCACCGCGAGAAGTGGAAGGAGAATCTTGGACTCCTCCTGACGAAGATGATTTCACACCTACAAACATCCTTTTCTCTGACATGACTCTCTCAGCCATTAGGTCAGTCAAAATTTCTTCAACTACTTTCTCAACAATGTTGAGCTCGTCCGAGATACAAGCTTGGGTCCAGTGGCTCAGGTGTGAAAATGACGTCTGAGATTACGATGAATAGTAAGGCAACAAGGCAATGATCGCAGGGTGAAGTAATCTCAAGGTTCAAGCTCAAATTATCACTTAGAAAAAATTATTCTAGGTGCATGGCGTGACAGACTAAGTAGGGAAGCTTAGCAATGGTCTGCTTCCAATGGATATGGGGCCTACATTAACTCTGTTCTATCCATTCTGGTGATGTTCAACAGTCTAGTGGGAACTCATAATTTCATTTCGACCCATTCGGGGTTGAAGTCGAATGGGTATATTGGTCCAACAACTATATTACTACGCCATGGCGAAGTGCCAGATGTCGTTGTTCTGATATCTTGGCGAAGCTCAATTCTTGTGATGTTTCCTTCTGCGAAGTTCCTTTTGGAGTCATCTGTAGCTTTTCGATTTTGGCCCTCTTCTTACTTAGCTTCCTAGCCTTTTCCCAGTGAGCTTAGTCTCAGTCACCCTCTTTCCATTCTGAATCTTATCTTCTCTTGACATAGTCACTTCGCGCTGCCTAAGATCTTTCCTTAGATCCAAGGATAATACTCCTTCATCATATGGGTTAGATATTTTAGTCTTTCGTGGTTCCTCTAACGCTCCTATAGCTTTGACATCTAGGTTCCTAGTGTTTAATAGCATAGATCTGTTCTCTTGTTCCTCCCTCAAGTAGGCAATCCTTCTAGTCATAAATTCCATGAGTTCTTGCTTCTTCTGTTCTAGGGCTTCCTTTTCTTCTTTCCTCCGGATCTGGTCTTTTTCATTCTAGATCTTTCCTAGCAAAGATGGAAATGGGGAATGGTCCTCAATGAATCTAATGACTTCGAACTCTTCCTTTGTCAAAGTTCCATGGGTATTCATAGCTATCTGGGTAATTCTACCACATAGGGTTACCATTTTGCCTTTAAATAATCCGATGGTTCCTAGTGAAGGGACCAGAGCAGGCCTTCCTAAGGTTTCTCAAGTTCTTTCTATCATAATATTCATCGGTGTTCTCTCATCCAGGGCACAGTCAATGTCGAAGTCTCCTATTCTTACTTCAATTTTCTTTTGTTCTTTGAATATTTCTAACAAACTGACATCCTTATGATCATCTAGGGTTTCTTTTATTTGCAGTAACATGATCTCTGATTCTTTCTGGGGTTCTTCCATAATTTTAGTCTCTTGATCTCCTTCAGAGTTTTCTTGTTCCATATTCAGTTTTTCAAGTCTATCAATCATTCTAGGGCAATCTGTTATAACCCTAAAATGCACTACACAGGTTTACCTGGCATCAGGCCAACTCATGCCTCTTCCTAGCCAAAGCCTTGCTGAACAAATCCTCAAAAAGCCACTTAAAACAAGCAACCCACGCCCTAACTTATCACTGGGTGTGGGCATCCGCTTTCTGTCCTTATACTGCACGCGGGCATCTGTGGGCTAACCCAAAACAGCCCGCGGGTACCTAACAAAGCTAAAAATCAGGAAAGTTTCCGCCGGGACACAAGGCTTTTTGTCAGTTAATTGGAACTCCGAGCCATGCATGGACGAGAGTTCGCCAAAAACCCTAGCTCCTTCTAGCCTATTAAAGGAGGGGTAGGGGTACTATTCAAAAGAGGAAAATCATAGCAAAGAAACTCTGCCAAATTGCCAAGCCAGTTTTGTCCCAACCCTTTAGCCTTGCCTCAAGCTTTAGGAGAAATTCA
>ML831266.1:76650-103728 GCA_009831015.1 Picea engelmannii
CTCCATCATTTCGTCCCTCTGTCGCGTGAGAGCTTGCTCAAGCAACAGACTGATAGGATCGTCTGCTTCATCGTTTTTCTTTTCTTCCGCCATTGAGGGTTTCTTGGGTGTGCGAGAGAGATTGTCCTCAAGAGAGACAAGCTCGAGACCCAACTTGCTATACTCAGACCTCGTCGGGGACATGCACTGAAAAAAACGATCAAGAGAAGCCTTCTCTGATACCACTGATCCGGATTATTTTTGGCTCGAAATGAGAGCGGAGATATAATAAAGAAATGCACAGAAATATCGTGTATATCCAGTAATATAATAGAAATATATCAGAGATGCAACCATAAACACAGAGATACAGTAATACACGATTTCTATTAATGAAAGAAATGTACAGAGACTGTAAAAATACAGAGTGAAAGACTCGCTAGAATGGTGGCAGCTTATCTCTGAGAAGAGATGTGACGGCTACTCGCATTCGCAAGAAGATGATTACAATGAGGCTCGAAAGGCCCTTTTACAATAGATGGGAATGCCAAAAGTCCTATACATCAAAAAACCTAACCCTAGGAGATGAAGCGCCAAAAGTCATGTGGGCCCCGTTTGGGTAAGTGAGTACATGAACTTCCCGGGGTCGTAACTTTTGCATACGATCTCCGTTTTAGGCGTGTAATAGCTCGTTGGAAAGGTATCATCGAGGAGATTCATTTTGGGGGCTCAATAATGCCTTGATATATGATTGAGAACCTAGATATCGAAAAAACTTCATTTAGGCCCTCAAAATGGCCTCGGAAGTGAAAACCTGCTAAAAATAGTAAATTGCCAAAATGGCCAGAAAACTTTTTGAGAAATTTCGAAAAGGTGGGTGGCCCCCGATATCCACGTGGATCATAGTAGCTACCCCCCTTTTAGGAATATTAGTAATGGGAAAAACCAGGGTAGAGATAGTATTTTCATCATTTACCTGATCTTCATTGTTTTGTGGCTCCTCTCGGTTGAAATCCTCTTCATTATCTCCTTGATTTTCCATGGCTGCTCTCTCGTTCCACTAAATATGGTAAGAGTCCCACTCCTCCTTAGTGACTATCTGTCCATTAATCTGATAAAAAAATTCTTCTGGTCTTTCTCTTGGCCAAGCTATACTTCCTCAATCTTCAATATTCTCCAGCGTTGCTTGTTGATTTGTTGGTGACAAACTTTCAGCTTCATCCCTTGATGAAAGCAATGTTTCAAGTTGGGGCAGTTCTGATGACTGAGGAATTTGTCTCCTTGGAGTATTTGAAGAGCGGAAGATAGATCATTTTAGAAGAATCTTCTCTGGCTATAATCTCATCAACAAAGGTTGGTCTTCCCAGTGCAAGGTTCCTTCCTCCACGTTCTCTAGTACCTGTAGGGTTAGTATTTTTGGGAATACATCCTCTTGTTCCTCGATTCATGTAGACTTATTCATTCCTAAAAAAAGAAAACTAATGTACTTACAAAAATCTATAATTATCTTCCTCGACAACGACACCAAAATGTTGGGCACTTTAATTGTCTAAATAAATAGATAATTAAGGTGTTCAAATATAAATTGTCAAACCCAGAGAAGTTTTGTTATTGCAAGATAATTGTGCACAATCTATGCTATATTGATGAAAGCAACATTAATCAAGTTGCAGTATTGAAAGAAAATAGAGTTTTGGAAAACTAAACACTAGCACAAGTTGTTGACACAGCTGGAGTTCTAATCTACTATTGCAGGATTGAAATCTTGCTTGCTTAATTGAAATCTAGATTGATGAGTGTATAAAAACGCTGGACTATCTATCTTATTTTGATTTTCTATTTTATCCTTGCAGAAAGGAATTCTCTGCTAATTGCAGAAAGAAAATCTACTTTAGTTACAGGGAGTAAATTCACACTTCTAATTACTTATTGTTGAAAGCAAAGTTTTATCTAGTACAGAAAGACAATCCTATAGCAGTATACAACACTTGACTTCTGATTCTCATGAGACACACTGATGCACATTTGACAGGAAGAAACTGAACTATAACATCAATTATGATCTAAGAATGCTAACATGTTATTCACATAAATCAGAGTAGCTAATCTAAAACAACAAAACAGAGGGGAGTCTGTGAGGAAGGTGGGCCCTTTCCTTCTCACTGAATCCACTCAAAGAGATCACAGTAGGTTGGAGAAACTCAAGTCACCTTCTTTATTAAAATCGCCAAAATTGTTCAATTACAAGTTGCTTCACTTTACTTCACAATTCCACAACTAATCTGGGTTGTTAATGATTACAAAATCTCTGCTATTTAAAGACAGAGTCATTTAGTTCAAAATGGACTTAGAACAGCCTTGAGAATCCCAGATTCTCAAGCTGTTCATAAGATACAAGAGATCTGTCATATTCATCAAATCTGGACAAAGAATTAGCATGAGCCAAAATGTGTAACAACAGAGGATCATTCTTCAGGATTCAGCTTTCAGGATCGGTGGCCATCTATTGCAGCGAGTGTAACAACTTTTAGGATTGGTGCGCATATGTTGCAGTCGGTGTAACAACTTCCAGGATAAGTGGGCGTCTGTTACAACAAGTGTGACAGCTTCCAGGAAAGGTGCACAGTTATTGTATTCATGGAACAACATGCAAGACTAGCACACAGTTGTATCAATTGGCGTAACAACTACGATATTTCTTTAAGTTTTGGCTGTTCTACACATTTTGATCATTAGTTGCACATTTATGGGTAAAATATGAGAAATACTACTAATCAAACGTGTTAAATAAATAACAATATCAAAGCAAGATTAATGAATCATACCTTAGGAAAAAGGGTCTTGGCAGTATTAAAATAGGCATTTAGCATATGAATGATAAGTTTGAAAGGGTAAAAGATATAGTGAAAAAGGGACATTTCTGGGTCCTAACAACCACCACTTGTCCTGAGTTTACATAATTTATCTTACAATCCTTGGAAGTGAACACCACTTCACATCCTCTGTCACACATTTGACTTACACTGAGAAAATTAAGTTTCAGCCCATCTACAAGCAGAACATCCTGGGCTTTTCCTTTACCATTACTCAAACTCACCATCTCTTTACCCTGGATTTTACCTGGTTCATCATTTCCAAAGGTTACATTTCATGTTTTGATTTTACTTATAGACATAAACTTATCCTTGTCTCTAGTCATGTGATTGGAACATCCACTATCTATATGCCAGGGGTCTTTTTGTTTTCGAGCTCAAACTACTAGACAACATTTTTCACTGTCTTTCTTTTTCCATGTGCTAGCATTTCTAGCTAAAGGATTTATCCTTGGATCGGCCTTGTACTTCTTCAAATGGCAGTTTGCAGATTTGTGGCCGAAGTTATGATAGTTATAACATTCGAGCCCATTGTTCATTAGATCAAAGTGATTGGTGCTACATTGTCTATTCATTGGCTGCTTAGTTCTATGTTGTAAATATTGTCTATTTCTTGACCTCCTCAATTGTATGTATCTAAACTTAATTTGACAGTTTACAATCTTATGACCAAAATTAGAACAGTTAAAATATTAGCCATGAAAGAAATTTTGGTACCTGAAGGATGGCCTTCTTCATGGAATTTGTTTCTATCTTATGATCTCTTTGTTTTTTATCTGCGATCATCTTGTCTTTATTATCTTTTGGTGACAGAGTACTGTCATGGTCTGATTGTATGCTGACTTGGAACTTGATCGTCTTTATTGGCTCTTTTCTTTCCGGCTCTTTGCTGCTTGAACCATTTACATAACCTAAACCAAATTTCAACAACAGAGATCTCTCTTTTCTCATAATGTCGTTTAGTTCTATTGTGGCTTTAATGCTTGGAAGGTTTTGAAGATACAATGTTTTAAACCTCTCCATCTCTTTTCTGGTTTTTACTACCTCTTCTTCCAAGGCTTCACATCTTTCCTTCTTTTCTGATAACTGTTATTTCAGAATGTCCTCTATTTTCTTTGCCTCTTCTAATTCCACTTTTAGTAGGGTAAAGTCTTCATTAGGTTCTTTATTGTATTTCTCAAACTGTAGTAGCAATTGTTTTTGCTTTTTCTTCTTAGATATGAGTCTAACAATTTCTTCTAGAGCACTGATCAGTTCTCCTTCCAAGTCAACCACAACTTCTTTATCATCAACATTACTTCCTGTTCTTTTATTATCATAATTCTCTTGGGCCATAAGCATAAAGTCATTAACCTTATCTTCACACGTGGAGTCACTATCTGTGTCTTCTGAAGAGTCATCATTGTTTACACATAAAATTTTCTTTTTACCAAATCTCTTGGGTTTGAACTTCTTTTCTCCTTCAGAATTCTAATCTTGCTTCATGTGTGGACACTTAGATGCAAAGTGACCTATCTTTCCACAGTTAAAACATTTGAAGGGAAATTTTCCTTGGTACTTTCCCGATCCTTTCTTTAGTCTTCTCACAAATTTTGCTTCAATTTCATGAGGCTCAGAATCATGATTCTTACCAGCTTTAAATGATGCTTCTCTAGAAATGGATTTATCTTTACCTATCCTCATTTCATATGCAGTCAACGTTCCTAGAAGTTGATCAAAAGGCAGTTTTTTTAGATCATTAAGTTCTTCTATAATAGAGACCTTTGGGTTGAACCTATATGGGAAAGATCTTAAAATCTTATAGACTAAAATTACATCTTCAAACTTCTCACCAAGACTCTCCATGGCATTCACTAGTTCTTCAACTCTCATAAAGTACTTCCCAACAGTTTCATCCTTTTCATCTTTAGTTGTTCAAACTGTAATCTATAGGTTTGAATCTTGGCATCCTTTACCTTCTCATTACCTTAATAACTGCTAATGAGTTTGTCCCACATTTCTTTGATAGTTTCTAAGTGCATAACTTTTACAAATTCTGCTTCTGCCAGCCCACTCAGAATAACATTCATAGCCTTAGCATTGAAGCTGAATTCTAGCTTGTCATCCTTATTATCTAGTACAACTGGCTTTACATAACCAGTCTCTACCACATCCCAGACATCTACACCTAAAGCCATTATGTAGGTTCTCATCCTAACTTTCCAAAAGGAAAAATTTGTTCCATTGAATAGAGGGGCCTTATTGGTTGAAGTTCCTTCATGGCTTGACATTTTTAAGTTTACTGATCTACCTTTAAATAAAAGGAATCGGCTCTGATACCAATTGTTGGAAAACTGAGAGGGGGGGTGAATTAGTTGTTACTACGCTTAAACAATTATGGGCATTTTAAACTCTTTACAAAACACTTAATGATGATCACAATGATGCAGGGAAGTAAGAAATAGAATATTAAACATCAATCACACACATGAAATATGAAGAGACATATATTTCCTTAGGAAACCCATAAAGGGAAAAATCTCTTCTTCTTGATATGATAAGTAATCTTAATTTTCTTTACATTATCAGTCTTTTGAGATCCAACTCCTCTTGAGGCTACAACCTCTGATTTACAAGTAAAAACTTGCTGAGAGCACCAACTCTCTGGTTTATCTAGCACCCACTAGAAGGAAGCACCAACTGGATGGAATCACCAACTTCCAGTCACACAAGCACCAACCTTTATAGAATAGAACAATAGTTCTCCCTTGCACCACCCTGCCACGCTGGTTTTTTCTGGCTGCAACCAGATGGAAGCTACAACTCCTTGTGTTCAAGCACCCACTTGAAAATTTGAGGACACCAATCCTCCCATGCACCTCCCTACCACCCTAAAATATAAATCTTTGCAATTTACAACTTTATCATAGTGATACAACATTTATCTATGGCTTACCACTCTCATCATTGTTCTGCTACACTGCTCTGTTATGCTTGCATCAGTCTCTCTCTCCTCGCGTCTGCTGCACTTTCTTTTCTTCTCTCAGATATGTGTTTCAATTTGTTGTTTCTTCTGCGCTTCAACTCATGCACACCACATGCCTCTACCCGCATGAATCACACTCAACAACCGCATCCATCTCTTCTCTGTTCTACGTTTTTATACTCTCTGTGCACCTTCTGCCTCCTTCATGCGGAATGCCTCTACATGCTCTTTATAGCCTCACTTTTCTTCCCTATAGGTTGTTCACTGCATCTCTTCCTCACTCCTACATAACTCAACAACATTATCACTTCCCTTCTCTATTTTGCATGCTTTTCTCGCATCAGGTCATCTCCTGATTATCATGGCAACTCTTCATCTTCTCTGGCGGTTAGCTCCATGCGTTCATCATCACTCAACGTTATAATGAGATTCCTTATCTTCTTTGGCAATCAAGACTCTTCGTCTTCTCCGTCAGTTACAACCAGTCAACTATGGATTCTTTGGCTTCTAAGCCCCTTCCTTTGCGTGACCACTGACGATGATCAAGCGTTTATTCAAAAGGCGCTTCCCGATTTATGTCTAGTGAGCGCTGGCTCCATTTCATGATATGACCTTGGGCTGTGAGATTCATGTCACCATGCGATTGTGGGTGCATCCAAAGGTGGTTTAGACCAAATTACTTTTCGCCCTACAATTTACCATGTGCCTCCTCACGTCCTTTCTCCAAAACCATGGTTTCAATTGCGGCCCGCTCATGAAAAATTAAGGCCCGAGAATGTTCTGGCCCCACAATGGAGCATGACCGTCAATCTCAAGATCTTGACGGTGCTCTTGAATGGACGGTTCAGATCTGTCCTCTCAAGTTTGTGGCTTTGCCTTCTTTCCTTTGTCCACGCGCAATCCTTGGTCTCAATGATTAGATGACATGTGTCCCTCCAAACCAACGGACAAGATCGATTTCGCGATCCGGGCTCCGAGGGTTTCAAACTCAAATTCTCATTTTCTCTCAGGGTCCACGATCCAATGATGTGTGTCCCTCTTGGATCAACGGTCGAGTTCTCCTTTGTGTCTCTGGACTTCGGAGATTTCAATTCTCAAACTCTCGTTCATCCTTCCTTTGCTTTTTCCCAGAGTTGACAATCCACTCATGCATGTCCTCCTAAATCTAATGACTATCCTCTACTCCGGGACTTCGGCCTTCGGGACTTTGGGTCTTTGGGTGAGTATTGGTGGTAAAAATCCCGAAGCAAAACTCCCGTAGTGACATAAATCCTTTGTGACTCAATGACGTGTCATGATTCGAATAACTGCCATGTGTTACTTGGATTTGTGATTTCCACATACCTGAAATGCCAAATCAACTTGACACTTGTCCTTGTCTGATTGTGCCACGTGTTCTTGCTGACATAGTCTTCCACATGTCCTTCTTGAATCAACGATCCTCATTCTCCCTTTGATCGATGACTGTGATCACATTGCGACTTCGCGTGTCGGATGTTTGAACATGAGCCAACCCTAACTCTTCCAACTCCCGATATATGAAATACTCTAGATTAATGGTCCATAGCCCTCTGTGATCAAATGGTCTTGATCTTATCAAGAATTCACGTTTCGTGAAGTTGGAGGACTACTCACCTCCCTTCTCCCGACACCCGATTTTCCGAAACTTGCTCCAGATCAGCGACCCACAACCCTCTGTGATCCAATGGTCCAAATCTTATTGGGATTTCTCATTTCACGAAGTTGGAGGATTACCCACCTTTGACTATTCCAGTTCGTGAGTCAGCGAAATGCTGATCTCTTACCAAGTTTCCTCTGGATCCAATGGTCCTCTCGCCACATGTCCTCTGGATCCAATGATTGAGATCTTATCAGGATTTCATGTTTCGCGAAGTTGGAGGACTACTCACCTTTGAATTTTCTAGTTCGCGAGTCAGGGAAATGCTCATCTCTCGCCATGTATCCTATGGATCCAACGATTCAGATCTCATCGTGATTTTTCATTTCATAGAGTTGGAGGATGGCTCTCGTTCATTATCCTCTTCGCTGTTATACTGGATCTGACGACTATTGGTCCTCGGTGCTCAGATCCAATGGATTAGATGTCATCGTGGTTTCACATTTCATGTAGTTGGAGGATGGCTCTCGTCCATTATCCTCTTCGTAATTATACTGGATTCGACGACTATTGGTCCTCGGCACTCAGATCCAACGGATCAGATCTGTACTTCTCCTTTGTGCTTCCTCTGGTCATTGGACTCTAATCTAACAGACATCAGGTATTCGAGATTGGTGATCCAATGACCATTGTCTCTCCTCCTCCTGAGCTTTGGCTTTCTCAAATCTCTAAGTGTCAAAGGCCACCACCTCTGATCCTTCTGTGTTCTGCGAGCCTTGATGTATGGGATCTCGTTTGTGCATCTCATAATGCTATCTCTCTTTAGCTTTGATCTATGCATATTGTTTGCTTATTCACTGAGCTTTGATCTCTATTCTTGTTTTTCCATCGATGCACACTCTGATCTTGCCATCAATGAGAAGCACACTTTGGATGTAAACATGCCAACATAGGTATGGTTCCCCCTTTTGCCTCATCCCTTGTCATTGGCACTTGGTCATTTATTYAACTYYGTTAGACCCTTCATGGCACTCATTTGGAGCACTTGTTCAYTATTTGGGTTATGAATGGGTCTCTAAACMCCTTATATGGCTTATAGTTGRTTAAGATGCCTCATTGGAGGTYTGCATGGTCAAAGATTCCTTAAACCTTTATGATTTATTAGCACCAAGTGAACAATGACTCTTAGGGGCCCTAAGGGAGATCAATAAGTTAACCCTAGTTAGATTTCCTTCCTTTGCTAATTTGTTGTTATAATCTAATTGTTGTCAAGACCTCTTAATCAAATTACCTTATTTAATCTACAACCCTAGGTAACATAGTCAACCTTAAAGACCTTAATTAACCTAGTGGTTTTTCCTCCTCTTGCCTTCCTCTCTCCCTCTCTCCTAAGGTTTCTTGGTTTTACCCTAAAATAAAGGGGTGACTCCACTCTCTCCATCCTCTTTATGGTACCATGGTGCCTCACTCTAACCATCATGCTATGGTTTTTCGCTTTTCTTCCAAATAGACCTTATCCTTTAGACAAACATTTTTCAAAGGGAGTATCTCTTGATAAATTCTATGCTTAAGAGTCGCATCTTGTAATACCCCCATGTAGTAACTGTGTATATGAATGTATACATGTTCATATAGATTGGTGAGCCAAGACGATGCTATGCCAGGGTGACTATGAGATATTAGGCTGGTGAGTTTGTATGTTGTGGTCGGTGATCCATGCTTTTCTTTTTTTCCTTTTTCAATCACACTATCATGGTAATAAAAATGCATCATTACTGCAGACCTCGTGATGAAAAGAATATGGGGGGCTAGGACTCCATGAGAGGGAAAGGGGGTTAAGGGACTTGTGAGAAGGGCTTAAGTTGGGGGGATAAACTAAGGAATATAATTAAATATTCCTTAAGAAGTCTAAGCCTAAGTTGGTGTCATAATGATGTGTTATCCTAAGTCCTTTGAAGTGGGACAAGTTTCCAGGTGAGAGGAAGTGGTTATTCATGTGCCACTTGTCAAGTTAAGTGCATGCATACTTAAACCTCATGATTAGTGTGTTAGGGGGGATTTTCATTTTTATTTGAACTATTTTTGGTCTGAGTGAGGGGAACGTGTACCCTATTGATGAGTTGAGTTGAAGAAAAGAGTGGAGTTGTAAATTGTTGTGATTCTAACCCTGTAAATCCTTTGTGGTTTGGGTGTGAAGAAGCAAGTTTTCATGCCTGTGGGGCATTTCTCCTTGATGTTGGGTATGTGTTATATTCTTTGCACGAGTAGTAGTGTCTGAGCGTATGCATCGGGCATGTAGGGGGTTCGGAGGTAGCGCCCCCAAGATTTTTTTTTTGCCTCGGGAAATGTGTCACATGCCTCGAGAAACGTGTCACATATTTAGGTGGTTTTTCGGCACATGGTTTTTGTCGATGGTTTTCTATTTCCGGTTAAGGAATTAGTGTTGTGGACTAATCCAGGTCATTGGGTTAGGGTTTTGGATGCCGATGGATCCTATATGTATATTGTGTTGTAAACAATGTATCATACATGAATGAATATAAAATATGTTGGTTTTCTCGGTTTGGGTTTCCAAGGGAAAAATCTATGTGTAATGTTTGTATTTTTCATTGTATCTTTTCTGTTCTTTTACTGAATATCTGTTTGTAGTAGATATTGTACAAGGTTAAAATCTACACTTGAGTGGGAGTATTAGCTGGGATAATTTTCCCTGTGTGTTGGCCTTGGGGGTGGCTATAAACTCCTTGAGAGTAGACATGTGTTCCAAGTGCCACAGAGCTCTAAGGCTTCCCATCCAACCTATTACTAAAGGCCTAGAAGGGAAGGGGTATAGTTGAAGGTCTGTTGAGTAGTGAAAGGGTACACTTCCTTGGGTGGGATAGGTTGAGGGTAATGAGAGGGTGTGAGGTGAAACTATTGTTAGAGTTGGTGTCATTGGCCTTGTCTTGTACTGTTTGCTGTTAGACCTTAGTTGGGACTAGTGATAGTGCCTTTTCCTTGGTGGATTCATAGCCCTGGCTTGGGGGTGACCTGCTGTTGAAAGTGTTAAACAACAATGTCTATGGCTAGGAGGAATGTTAGAGTTCTACATCTAGTTGGAGTTTGCATTTAAAGATAAGTTCCATGTTTATGCTCTTCATTTTTGTGTATAATGTGTTGTTTTTCTGTTGTGTTTAATTGTATTGATGAATGATTAGCATGTTTTAGTTATGCATGCACATGATTTATGCATGGTATGGTTTGCTTGTAGGGATGCATGATTGTAATTATGCAAGGAAGTTTGTACAAAAGTGTTATAGAGCCATTGTTGGCTTTTATCTCTATATTATTCTACTTAGGATTCATTATGGGTTATTTTGATCCTACCTTACCATCATAGATTGACCTCGGTTCAGATTTTATAAGCTCCCAAGAAAATCCCTTTAAAACTATCGGCCCCTCTGGTAGACTAGAAGGCAACGCAACACCCAAAGGGTACTGCACAGTCTTACCCAAGATAGCTCTATGGGTGGCTGCAATACTTAGGTGTTTTCAACCTGGGAACGAGTGGAGATCTGCGGTTGTATATTTTATTTATTCAGTCTAACATTTGATTATAGCAATCATTCGATTCATGCATGTGAAATACCAGATCTAACTAGTTAATTCATTCATATAACATTCACCATTTAATAACAATAAAGACGCATACATTCATTCAAATAACACAAGTGTTACCGTGGTTCACCCCCTCCTGGGCTACATCCACAAAGATCTAGCTCTTAGGTTCTTTATTATGGTTTAGTAATATGTCACGTCGTGTATGTTTACAATCTTATATATTACTCTCTCCAATAGGATCCTCGATCCCTGTGAGGCTAACTAGATCACACCACGCTCCTTAGCCTGCGATCTAACCCTCGGGATTGAGTCGCTCACTGCATCCCTAGCTCACCAGCTTACTGAGTAGTACAGTTCTTACAAATCTCTGCCATCATTTCTCTTATCTCATCCTCTCTCTCTCTCTTTCAGCCGACCCCTCGCTCTCTCTAAATACTACCTATTTTTATTCTTGGCTCATAAGCCATTATAATACATTACAAAAACCCTAACCCTATCATCGTTAGGTATTCCTTGCATGCACACCTCGCTTGCTTCCCTCACATGTGCTGCTTTTCCTTCCAGTTGTCCTTTCCTTCTTTCATGATTCTCTTCCCAAAAATAACATTTTCTTCTAACTAGGCCTGCATCCAACAGGCCCCCAACATTGACATGTGGCTCGTCTCGAGCCACCTAAACTTTGTGTGCTTCTTCAACAACTCAGGCGAGAGTCTGGAAATTCTTTGTGAGTTCCCTTTCTTGTGTTTGAGCCCGCGTGGTATTTTCTCTGAGTGCATCCAATACTTGCGATGTAATCTCCTCGTTGATCATCTTTGCGCACTCTGCATGAATTTGTGCCATGCTCTTCTTTACCTCTTCTGCCTGTGCAATGAACTCCGCTGCTAGCTCTTGGAGAGGTTCCATTTGAGCTTGTCGATCCTTCTTCTATGTATGCGCGACTATGAGTTCTTCTTGCATATTCTTCATATCTTGTACTCCTTTGAGGCGCTCAGTGATATGCATTGTCTTTTGCCTCTACTCGAGGTCTTGGATAGTTGCGTTTATCTTCTCCTCTTCCTAGTCCCACTGTTGGACCTGTTGATCCTCCTTCAACTTTGTCCATAGTTGTGCTTCTTTATCAAACAAGTCGACATCTGTGCTAACTTGTCATTCCATTTCCTCCATCTTCCCTGTTGCTTCCTACTTCCTTTGTTCCTTTACCTCTGGGGGAGTGGTAGGGATGATTTGTTCTCGGAGGTTCTTGATCTCCTTCCTGTATTGATCGATTGTTTGCACAATCTGATCAATTTTCTGTGTCATCGTGGGATCTGTTGTTTGTGCACTCTTTGGAATTCTATAATAGGATACAACCAATCCCTACTCGATCCTATCGACACAATCTTTCTCATCTTTGGTCTCGAGCTTGACCTGCTCGAGCACCAACTCCAACTATTCTCTATTGTCCTTCGTCTGCTGCAGTTCTGTTGCATCTGTGCATGCACATGACTGTACATCCTGTGTGACGTTGACTTGCAGTTTATATAATGCCTTAGTTGGTATCCACCCCATTACCAACTGTATTTGTGCCATATATTTCAATGGTGTCTGGCCTACAATTTCATCCATGTGCAACATACTGGGTGTAACGTGAAAATTCGAGCTCACTTGTGCTATCGTTTGGATCATATCCTGCTCGCTCGGCCCAACCTTGGCTCCTATATGTGATGTTGCAAGGACTGAATCTATTCCTTTTCCTTCCCTCTGCGTTTCTCTGATCTTCTCTAGAATTTTCCTCATGTCGGCCAACTCATCCTGAATTCTGTCTTTTTGGCACTGGGCTTCTTCAAAATTCTCCATTTTTTGGTCGTGGACCATTTTGGCCATGAGTTCCGCATCGTCCTCAATTATTTTATATTCTGATGATAGTTTGTGTGCCTTAGATTTCTTGTGTACACCCCCAGTGTGTATGATAGACCTCTTGGTCTAGCCTTTTTCCTATTGATTTGCACTTGATGTGGTCCCCTGTGCCGTCTCAGTCTCTTTTTCCTATTCCTTCTAGTGCCAATTCTATTGAGGGGTCCTAAATCCCTTTAACTCAACAACAGGAACCAAACCTGCCACCGAGACTCTGCAACATTGAATGGTGGAATGGTTCTCCAAATATTGCGGTCCGTCCAATTAATCAATGGGCTTTACGTTTTATTGTGAAGGCTTCTCCTTAAGTTCAAACTTTCTCTTTTTTGAATTTTCTATTAGGTGGGACCGATATGAGATAAAAGCCAATATAAACCAACTAGGCAACAAAGTGGGAACATGGTTAACTACTGGAGAAGAGGATGAACTTGGGGTAACCCTTTCACTCTAGCATGCAGACAATGATTCTCTATCACATGCCTAGTACTAATACATTAACCATGCTGGTATTCCAATTACTGTCTGAGATACAATTTATCAGAAGAAAACATGCATGTGATAAACGATGGAAAGTAAAATAATTCACTTAACTCTAATCATCAATCACATAACAACACAACGATTTATCTTCATCATTAAAGACAAGAACTGTAAAACATTGAATCAAATAACTTATCAACAGATTTAGTAGCTCTTACTTGTTACAAAATCCATTCATGAGACGAAATAAGAACTAATTCTTCTCCATATCCAATCATACACGCTTTTGATGAAAAACACAAACTTGTCTCTAGTCCCAAAAATGACTTCTCAATTAAAGGCAACTCCAAAATAGTTCTTTACAAAACCAAAAAATGAGGGTCTTTGCAACAACCATTGACCCTTTGCTAATAGGTCGATCCTCCTATTTATAACATACTATTAACTGAAAATAACTATTAGAGTGCAACTAAGTAAAACAAAACTCACCACATGGCGCTCTCTTCTATCAGTCTTTCTAAGAGTCATCCCAGGATCTCACTTAAGTGGGTGACTCTTCTCGTACTCCGACCACTTGATGAAGAGATCCTCGCATGTGTTGGCATACATAAATCTATGTTGTTCCATTGGGGCCAAGTGAATCTTTCTTATCTCTACTGCTTGTGCCCAATACTTGACTATTCTGGCACTTAACTGTTGCAACATAGCCTGAGATTTGATTGGGTGCTCCATGAACTGTCACACCTGACCTGGCACCATGTTTGTCACCTTTTCTATTTCCTCAGCCCAAGATGAGTCTTGTTCGGCGTGCGTCTTGACTATGTTGTGCAAGTCGAAAAAGCCATCAAGTGTGCCAAACTCAGGGAGCCCGATGTCTTTCAATACCCGGTTGATCTTGATCCAACTTTTCTCGCACTAGGTCCATTTCTCTTGGATTTCCCGATGAGGTTCCCGAGCCAATTTTGCCCAATACTCAGGCGATTTATTTATGCGATCAAGGATTCTCTCTTTTAACACCTAAATGTCATTTTCTTCTATATCTTGGCCTTGTTGGACCACACTAATATAATCAACCCTTTCCACGAATTTTTGTGCTTTCTCATACCACCTCTCCATATCCTTGCACGTGGCCAATGCCATGAGGGTGTCTTCTTGCAGCTTGACTATCCTTGTAGTGAATAGGTGTCGTTCATCTGTAAACTTGCTGTAGGCCTCCTTGAAATCCCTCCTTAGGTACACCACGACCTGTGTGGTGTCCTAGTAATATTTCGTCAAGTGGTGCAAATGTTAAAATTATTTAAAAGCAACAAACATCTCATTTTCATCCTATTTTTCTCTGTCCAGGGTGGCATCTGTGATTTCCATCCCTGTGCTGATAAGTTCAGACGTCTTGGCATGCTCTGTGTTGATCTGATTTTTCTCCATGGTGATGAGGATGGAGTGATCTAGAGTGATCCTCCTCTTCATGGTGGTCCTTTGCACAATATCTTTCTTTTTCCGGTCATAAGAGATGGCATGTATGTCAACGACTTCATCCACAGGTTTGGGGATTTGATGATCTCCCCAGGTGAGCATATTTCCCAGGCTCCCAATGGTATATATTTGCTCAATACTGGGGTCTTGAACTTCTTCTGTGTGTTCCGAAGTCCCAGATTTTGTTTGTCGCTCATTGGGAATTTGAGTGCCGATTGAAATTGAGGCATCGGGGGCAAGCTCAGTATTTACTTGATTATCGACCGTTGAAACGTCAATTTCTTGCCATGGAGCTTCTCCCTTTTGTTCGACCATATATGGCTCATCCTTGGGACTATCTTCTTGGGTCTCCGAAGCATTGGGTAGCTCAGTGTCTAAGACACTCTTGACTTCTTGTTCATTCTATGGAAGCCCCTAAATTTGAGCGTCGGGAGTTGGGGAAGATGTCTTCTACGGTTCCTTTTCCTCTACGATATGTATAGGGGTCACAAGGGATACCTCTGGGCTCTCTTCATCATCATAGATGTTTATTAATTCACAGAGAGGGTTTGGTGGACTTGTTCCCACTGATACCCCGACTGTCTCCGACTGAGCTGAAACACCCAATGGTGATCTAGCTTGCGGTGTTGTGATTTCAGAGTCGTCAAACCCGATGATTTCATCGATGTCTATCAGTTCAGGGCTGCTTGGGCCTATCTGGATTTCATCTGGGTTGTCGGTAGGGGACCCTGTCATGCTTGTGAGGTCTGGGTCATCTTGCAGTTAATCAATTATCCATTGTGCCTGTTCTATCATGAGTAACCCCCTCTCCCGCACGTCCTAAGTTGTAGGGAAACCTCTATCTTGCACCGGGGCTACCAAGGGGACCTTTGTTGCTTCAGTTGCTATCATTTCTTCTCTGGCTCTGAGGACCTCTTGAGCCGATTTCTCTATGGTTGTAGTCTGTTTTTTCAAGCTCATGTCTCTGAACCTAGTCATTTTAGGGTCGGCCATCCTTGCCACCACCTCGTCCTAGTCTTGGGAATTTTCCGTGAAGACTTCATCTTCAAATTTGTCCTGGGCATATGGCCAATAGGACGACACTTGAGAAGAGTGTTTCAAGACCAGACCCTTTGGGTCGTTCTTGCGGAATCGACCGGTCTGGAATCTGAACTCCAATTGGCTCAACCCTTCTTATTTGGCTTGAGCGATGTCTTTCACCAAGTATAAGTCTACATGGAATCCATAAGGTATAAACACCCTCTTTTTATCCTTGACTAGGGTAGCTTTGTAGCCTTGCAGGATGGTCTGGTAGCATATCTCTCCCACTACAAGCCGGTCAGGGACATACGCTGGTAGGAGATGAGGTGCTTCAATGGCCCCGAACAACCTGATGTAGGTATCATGCTTGTCCAGATACTAGTGGTCGACCTTTGATATCATATTTTTCGCCGCAACCGATAGTCTCGGGCATTCTTTCTTGAAAAGAATAAAATAAATACATGTGATGAATTCAACGCATAGGAGGGAGTAAGATTTTTTGTACATGTTCTCCCATAAGATGCTGAAATATACGTGGCCCGAGAGTTTTACGATGTGCCAGCTCAGGTTCATGCTGACAAATATGTTTCTGGCACACATGACATCCAGTAAGTATGAAGCCATGTAGAAGGCTAATGTCTCTCCTTCCTTCGACATTTGAGCCTGTTGTATGCAGATGCTCAGTTACTTAGAAATGATGGCTCCCCAGTTGAATCCTCTCCCAGAAATGGCCACCGTGTAAGCTAGAGGCATCCATGCCTTTGAAAATATGGAGCAGTCTTTCTTCCTATACAATCAGCATATGAGAGCCATCAGGTAGATGTATGGCTCCCTTAAGTTGTCCGTCTGGTACCAACTGGTGCTCCAGTTATTGTACTTCTTATCTTCTCTCCACCATGAGGCCATCACCCGGCTGGTGTCATGGCACTCGTAGAATTTTACGACGAAATCAATGTTTAGTTTCTCTTCAGGGTCTCTAAGCTTGTAATACTCATGGACCTCCATCGGAAGGAACACTTTGACACACCCACCATTGTCTTCATTGATCAAACATTTTTGTGTGACTATGTGGTCAATGAGACACTTCAAGAGTTCAAAATAGGGAAAGACAGGGGTTCTGCTAGCCACCATATGTAGGTATGACCTCCAGATGTTCGGTAACACTTCGTCGTCGAGTGCTCTGACATCAGGATCACCGTGTGGGATGTATTTAGGGTATTCCTCCTGGCTGATTTGATTAAAGATCTCTCCCCAATGCATGAGTGTCATTTTGGACCCTGTTCTTGCCTATGTATCTCCAAAGGCCGGAGTCTGAACGAAAGGTTTCTTTGTCGATGTTTTGATGACCGACTCCTATCTTTGCATGAATTCCAATTGTCTTGCGACCCCTGGAGAGGAGCCTTCACCTAATTCTGGTTCTTTTAGCTTCGGCACCCTTGACGATCGTCTAGTGGTCGACTTTCTTGGAGGCATTGTTCCTGTAATCGAAATAAATCTTTAGAGATTGTGTACAAAGAAACACTGGAATAAAATATATATATGAAGTGTAAACATGAAAAATACACAGACTTGGTACATACCTATAAAGCTTGCTAAACCTGGTTATCTAATACTCACAGGATCTCTGCAGCTCTCAAATTGCTCATCTCGTTTCTCCAGATGCTCTGAATTTCCTAGCGCACAGAATGATTCCACTTACCACAACTCGAGAGGATTTAAACAAGTGAAGAACTTACTGTGTCGCATCAACCATTGAATTCGGGTGATGAGTGTAATTTAAAACAAATATGCCACCAAATCTCTGTAACTTAAATTCATTATGGGTTGATGACGGAGGTGCGAAGGGTGATGTGGTCTATCAGGGATTTTAAACGACTATTTCAATCAACGTGTGAGGTAGAAACTAATGCGAGATTTGGTATTGATTAGCCCCTTACATGCTCACAAATTCAGTCGTACATAACACTAAAATGTCCCATCGTGTCGCTCTCTCAGTGGGTGGATCAGGGATCGACGATGTGCTATGGATGTTTTCATTGATATCCTTATGAAAACCCTCCAACGTTGATCGATTTATTATAAAAAAATTATCGTGGCAAAGCTGGCTTAAAGATGCGAATCGGGCTTAGGGAACCGGGAATGACTCGGGGTAAAAATAGATCGTACGTTTCTCCAATCAAGCAAAGACATGTGGCATTGAAGACCAGAGACCTAATTCATATGTATAAATTGGAGTCGAGACTTTCTTCAAGATGTGTGTTCTAAAACAAACCTGGGTTCGCCGATGCCGAAAATGTATCAGGGGTCAACGATCGACGATAAACCTATCACGTGTTTTTTTTAGGATTAGTTTCCTCGAAAAATTCCCGATGCCGAATTGCTTCAGAGATCGACGATCGGGAAAATTATTTAGCGTGGTCCGAATGATCATTGTGATTCTTTTAGGTCTTCCCCGATTCTGATAAGTGCGTCGGGTATCGGTGATATCTTTTCTTTCCTTGTTAACGTCTATTCCCCTTGTCTTTTACCGATGCCAAAGAGGAATCGACTATTGGCAATATGCTTATGCAAATCTTTGGCGCAAACAAAACTTACTTCTATCGATGTCGATGGAGATTGGTGCTTGGTGACTAAGGTTTCCCGAGTGGCTCTTTTCCTTCTATGAATTCCTTCCGATGTCGAATCTTGAGCGCGTCGAGTGAAGTGTTTTGGCTGTTGATTCTTTATTTAAGTGTTAAACCTTTTTAATTCATGGGGTTTCATAAATTTAAACAAAACCTAAATAGATAATGAGAGTTAAGAGAAAAAGAAAAGACAAAACATTTCTCAAAAGGAAATTGAATCAGATAGTGCAAAGATCAAGTGGTACCCAAAAAGGTAAAAAAAATGACATAGGTTTTTTAGGGTGTGTTGAGTGCTCAACAAGTTGCTTCAAGGTCGTCTGCAGGCCTGACTCGGTGCTCCTAGCTTGGGTGGTGCCATGGTGATAAAAATGGTCTCCATCAAGCTTAGTTCACTCTGTAACTCCTGAAAAATCACTCTCTGCTCCGTATACTTTGTCGCTCTATGCTTTTCTCAATTTCACAATAACCCTTCCAATACCCGCGTGCTTGCCTTATATAGGACTCGTGTGAAAATTCTCGGAGACATTACCCAAGTTGCATTTTTAATGAACTGGCGCTTCCCGCGTAACTTCCATTGAAATCCCTTGACGTTGTCAGTTGGCATGATTAATGCGTCATCCCACCAATCGTTCTTGACATTCAATTTTGATAGCCACCGTTAGTTGGCGCTAATTTTCTGTACCTGCCATTTCCGTAATTTCCACCTTTTTCTGACCTTTGGTCCTTTCTTCGCTGCGCCAACATTTCCGAGTGCGTGTGAACATTCTCTTTTCGGTGTGCTACCCTTATTTTAGGTGGTTTCTATATTTTGATGTCTGGTGCGATAACCCCTCTGTTTCTATACCAAGTCTTTTGTTTTTGTTTTTTTTGTTTATATGTGTTAGGAGGTAAACTGTCCCTATACAACTTTAGTCAACTCCTATTGATCATTCCTCTAAGTTTTGTTCCTCCCAATTCCTTCAACTATACAACTCCCCCATCTGTGCCAATATTTACTTCATATGGTCCCAACCAATGCATTTTGATTTTTCCTGGGTGTTGAAGAGATTTACTATCGTACACCAAGACTAGGTCTCCCTCCTTGAAATGTTTCCTCTTGATATGTCTATCATGCCAAGCTTTGTCCCTTGATTTCTGTACCTCTTGATGAAACCCTTCTAGAATCATATCTTCTTCCATGATGATCAGTTGACTTAACCTTTCTTGTACTGTGCCTCGCTCTGTCATGTTTGTAATTGTTTCTACACACATACTAGGTACCACAAAATCTAATGGCACCACTGCTTCTTGTCCATACACCAATCTGAATGGTGTTTGCCCTGCCAATTTTTTGCATGTGGTCCTGTATGCCCACAATATTGCTGGTATCTTCAACTCCCAATCGTGCCTATTGACGTTGCAGATCTTTTTCAATGCATTTTCAAGGATCTTATTAAAGGATTCCACTGTTCCATTTGCTTGAGGATGATATGGTGTGCTCTTTTGATGATAACCTTCAAACTCCTCAATCATATCCTTAATAGTGTTGTTAATGAAGTGAGTGCCTTGGTCACTCATCAAAATCCTTGGGCACCCAAATCTAGTGATCACTTTCTCAAACAAGAAATGTGTTGTTGTCTCTACGCTGCAATATTTTACTGGAGTTGCTTCTGCCCATCTTGTTAAGTACTCTGTCCCAGTAATAATATACCTCACTCTTGACCTTTTTGTTGGTGGGTTAATTGGTCCCACAAAATCTATTTCCCATTTGTCGAATACCTGGAAGGTTAATTGTGGTCTCAGGGGCATCTCGTCCCATCTATTCCGTTTACTAACCCTCTGACATACATCACATCTCTGGCGGTAGTCCTTTGAGTCCTCATGAACAATCGGCCACCATAGTCCTACGCACAATACCTTATGTGCGGTAGATTTGCCTACATAATGTCCTCCTACTATTCCCTCATGGGCTTCTGCTAAAATCCTAGGTCTTTCATGTTCTAGTATGCATATTCTCAATATGTTGTCTGCACCTATCTTGTATAAGTGTCCTACAATCAATTGATAGTCTGGAGCCCTGACTACCAAGTTTTTCTTCTGTGCAGTGTTGAATTCTTGTGGCACATTCCCTGTACTCAAGTATTGAATGATTTATGCAAAGTATTCATAAACTACTTGGACTAAAAATAACTGTGCATCAAGAAAGTTGTCCTCTAGATTCATAGGTTCCACTCCATTCATGATCCTCGATAGGTGATCAGGTCCTACATTCAACTTCCCTGGTTTGACTATCACTTCAAAGTCAAATTCCTGGAACAACAATAACCATCTACAAATTCTCCCCCCCAACATTGGTTTGTTGACGAGGTATTTGAGAACTAAATGGTGTGTAAACATCTTGAAATGTTTTCCCAATAAGTAATGTTTGAACTTTTGAAGCGCATAGACCATAGGTAAGCCTTCTCTCTCTGTGGTATTATAATTCTTCTCTGATTCATAAATTTTTTTGCTAGCAAATGCTATAGGATGGTCCAATTCTCTCGATCCTGATTGTGCCTGAATAACTCCAAGTGTTATGGCTGATGCATCTACATGCACGTGGAATGTATTTTCCCATACTGGGAATACTAGTATTGGTGAATTTACCATCTTCTCTTTCATGGTGTCCAATCCTCGCTGACAATCCTCATTCCATTGAAACTTACTGTCTTTTCTTAACAATTTCTCCATTGGCACAGTGACATGCGCATACCCTTTTATAAATTTCTTGTAGTATCATGTGTGTCCCAATGTTGCTCTTAACTGACGTACTAATTTTGGTGGTGGTATATTAGCAATTACTGAAATCTTAGCAGAATCTAATAACAAGCCTTGTTTGCATACTATATGGCCTAATAGTATCCCAAAGGGTGTTCCGAAGATGCATGTCTTGATGTTTAACGACATTTGACACTGCTTTCATTTTTCTAACATCAACCTCAACACCCCTACATGGTATTTCAACACACTATAGCCTGTGGAATCATCTAGATATACCTCTAGAAACTGGTGGATAAATTCTTTGAATGTAGCTATGACTACTCTGGAAAATATTGCTGGTGCATTCTTCAATACAAATGGCATGACTGTGTACTGGTAGGATCCTCATTATGTGGAAAAAGTGGTCTTGTACCTGTCTTCTGAAGCTATATTGATCTGATGGTAGCTTGAGAATCCTCCAGTGAATGAATAAGATTCATGTCCTCCTACGTTCTCCAACACCTCATCTGTGAAAGGAGTAGGGAACAGGTCATGTAGGCATGCATCATTCAACTTCCTTAGGTCAACACATATCCTTATCCCTCCCTGTTGTTTCTCCTGAACTACCATTGGGCTTACCCATTCAGATTCCTCCACAAGTTCTATGATTTCATCTTCCAACATCCTATCAATTTCGGCTTTGAATTTCTGCTTATATATAGGGTTTAGTCTGTATGGTCTTCGTCTAATCGGTCTTGCCTCAGATATGAGAGGTATTTTCATTTCACCTAGCTCTCCTTTTATGCATTTCATTTCTGTGAATGTTGTTGGGAACAGGTCACTGTACTCACACAATAACTCTGTTATGCTTTCCACTGTTTTCTCATCCCAATAGTCTCCAATGCTAGCCATTTTGGGATTCTCAGCTGTCTCAATGTTGACTTTCTTCACCTTGATTGGCACAAAAAATACTTCTAATTCCAGAGGTGGACCTTCCACTTCTCTTTCAACTTCAACTTCTGCAATATGAATGTTTCATGGGTCATCTTCATCCAGTGCTTCTTCCTACACATGGTAGCATGACAGTGGTTATTTTACTGTCTGTCTGTTCTAGTATTGTTCTTCTATCATGAGTTCAACTTTTGGTTCTTTATTGAATATCACCGCTATATTTTTTTTAAGTGCTAAGTCTATGTTGGGGTTCTCATGCTCGAATGAGAAAGTGACTGTAAAGTTCTACTGTATTATTTTCCAGTTTGTAGTTCCTCTGCGTAACTCCTGGTCTGTATACCAGTTTGCTGGAATCCCTTCTAATGTGTGAAAAAAATGATGAGGACATTCTTATGGTGGTGTCATCCTCCATAACTTTATGCACTTCTCCAAGTGTTCTATTGGTGTCCCCTATCCATCATATTTCTGCAGTTGGTTGCTTCCCTGTTCTGCGCCAAACCTGATGTGTAGTAACCGCTTACATTGGTACCAGTCCTGAATTGTTTCTTTGTGTGCACCCCACCATCTAGCAGGTGTTGCCTTGAGTGTTATATATAAGGCTAAGAGCCTCTGATTTTCTAAAACTTCATCTTTGTATCGTTTTAAGAATGCTTCTAAGTCATTCACCCCATGGAAGCTGGGAGGTTCCCTTATCTTCGTACCTACCCATCTTACTGCATGGTCTATTCTTGCGCATCTTCTTATGGAGACTTTGTGTAACCTCTGCTGCAAATTCTCTAAGCCCGTATTTGAGTCCGACGTGCATGAGGTGATGCTTCTCCAAATGAGTACCCCATCTACGGTTGGGTTCACATAATATTATTCTCGTGCAATTGTTCTATACAATTGGTTAATTTCCTCCAAGTCTAAGAAAGTAGGTTCTACAAACCTTTCCCCTTCTGATGGGTCCAATGGTGCAATGAATCTGTATTCTCCTGACTCGAATGTCATCTTCCTTGTCTTTAAGTTGATTATGGCCTAATTTTCAAATGCTCAATCCAAGCCAAGCAATGTCGGATAAGGTGTTGTGCCATCCACTATCTCTATTACTTCGAAGTTGGCTTTAGTACGCACTCCATCCATATCTACTGTCACTCCTATTAGTCTTCCAATTGGTATAACTCTGTGTTGATTTGCTAGTTTCAACTGAACATACAAATATCCTAATGTGGGTTCTCCCATGGAATGCCATGTCTTCTTGGGTAGCAGATTTACTTTGGATCCTAGATCCAGTATAATATCTCCCATGTTGAAATCTCCAATGCTAGCGTTCAGTCTGAATTCTTTGTTTGTTCTCCTCCTTTTATGTATATTATTAATTGTTTTCTGTTCTAGCTTTCCTTCTACCTCTATGTTACATCTTTCTAGCATATTTTATAATACTTTAACAGAGGATGGATCATTTAGTAGTTTAACATAGGATTGTAAAAAACCTTTAATTGTACTTACTTGTCCTAGGGGTTGTGCTTCTTTGGTGTGATCCAAAGATGGAGGCATCGTGTACGCTGGTATTTCATTATTATGCTGTGCCATTGATGTCGATGCAATGTATGGATTTAGGAATTCTTGTCTGGCCTGCTTGAATATGTCCTTTTCATTCTGCGCATCAAAATGATTCTTTGGTTCTAGATTCTTCTTCACCCATTGGTGGTGTGCTGGATCTTGTCTTACTGCATCGTTTCCTATCTTAGCTCCTCCCCGTGTAACAATGTTGATGTTTTTTACTTCATCCCTTGATTCCATAGAAACCCATTGAAAATTCTGTTTGTTCTAATTTCTCTTTTCCTGGATCTTCCCCAATAGTGTAGGACATTCTTCCATGTCATGATTTGATGCACGACAATACATACATGTCGCATGTGGAAGTGGACATTCTATTGCATAGCGTCCTGGTTGTTGATAG
The DNA here is from genome assembly GCA_009831015.1 of Picea engelmannii. Classification (NCBI taxonomy): domain Eukaryota; kingdom Viridiplantae; phylum Streptophyta; class Pinopsida; order Pinales; family Pinaceae; genus Picea; species Picea engelmannii. The sequence continues at coordinate 100,787 of ML831266.1, forward strand.
TTGTGGCATACCACTGGTCCTATGCCTCTTCAAAAGCCTCATCTTCCTCTTCCTCCACCTTTGTAGCTAGCTCAATCTCCTCGTGGTGCATTGTACTGAGGTGCCGGGTTATACTGTGTGAGATTATAGTTTGGGTTCATGGTATTGTACTGCAGCTGCGCAGTGTTATATTGTTGATTCACAATGTTATACTGCTATTGTGCATTGTTATACAAGGTTGATACTTGGTTAAACTGTGGTGCGGCTTCCTCGATCATCATTTCTGCCTGCACCCTATAAGCATCTGATGTTCTTTCCCTCATGAGGTCCATGGTTCTGCAATCTTTGTCATCATGGTCTACTGACTTGCAAAAGTTAAAGTATGAGCTCTTAGGTACTTTCTGGTACTTCTGCATCATTGGGTAGTGATATGAATCATGCCATTGTTTCTTACAGATCTCACACCATAGTCCTCTTGTTGGAAACAAGTTTGGCATTCCTTCTGCTATGTACTGCGCGAATGTTGGACATTTGTTCTTATGGTGTCCTTCTGTCCTACATGTGGCACACCAAACAACTTATATTTTTTCCTTACATTTGTTATGGTTTAATTGGAATCTTAAGTTCTTCATATCATCTTTAAAATCCTCTATGGCTGGATTTGTCTTTTGATATTAGTTCTCTTCCAGTTGTAGGGCTACCTGTAGATCCTATTCCCATGTATGAAACTTCTGCTGTCGTAAAGGGTATTTCAAGTGTGGTAGAAGTGAATTGACGAATAGATGCCTATGCTGCATATCTATCATGACATACTTTAGCTTTCCCTTCAATCGTTTGAATCTATGGTCAATCTCCCATACAGATTCTCCTGGTTCCCGTCTGATCTCTATCATCTCATTCATGTATTGATCCTCTGAACTAGGCTTCTTTAATTCATTTATCAATATATTTTTTATATCTCCAATCATTCTAGTTGTCCCTGGTGGACTATTTGTAGCTAAACTCATGTACCAATCCAATGCATGATCTCTTAGCGTGATAGATAACTGTGCAAGTTTAGTGTCCTCATCTATGATCTATTTCGCTTCCCATATCTTTTCACAAATGAACAAGTGCTTCTCTGGGTCCTCTGATGCCTCTCCTTTGAATTCTGGTATCCTGATGGTGGGATCATGTCCTGCCATCCTGAATGCTAAACTACTACCTCCACGCATTGTAGATACTTGAGTAATGCTTCCTGAATTGGCTTCCCTAATTGTTGTTCCTTGTGTAGATGTACTTCCTGTTGTCTTCCTTCTCCCGAAATTCGGTTGTCTAAATGGTGGTGCTCTTCTTGGTGTATTAGTCACACATGGGATTATGGGTTCCACACTGACATTGATATGGATAGGAGTGTTGCCTTCTATTTCTATTCTTGTACCTCTCATCTTCCTCTCATATGTCGCATGCATGATTTCCTCAATCTGCTCCACAACTTGAAGATCCTCTACCTCTTCTTCATCACTTTCCAAGCCCTCCCTCACGACTACAACTATCTTCTTGTTGTTCACCTTAAATTGGTAGGGTACTCCACTATGTGTTCTTCTAGTTGTTGCCATGATCTGCTTGATCTGGTCTTCATCCATCATAATTGGGTCCAAGGCCTCCTCCTTCTTTCCTTTATCCGTTTCTCCTTCCATTTCTCCTTTTCCTGTCAGTGCTTCCCCTCTTCCCCCATGCATGTAGGGAAGTTTAGTTGTCTGACTCCATTGTCATTACACCTTTGTTATATAGTAATATATTAATAGAAGTATATAACAATATGATATACCTACCTCGAGGTCCCTTCAAGAACTCTTGTTCTACCGCACTATAAGACTTCGCTGCATCTACTGCAAATTCTGTGATAAATCCCGCAACAATAATGTCTAACCAGAAGTCTACTGCCAACATAAACTTATTATCAACTCGTTGTAACTGCGTGATCTCATCAGGATTCCACTCGAGCTGTCTGATCCAATTTGTGGGATGATTGTGTTTCAACCTTTTTATCCACTCCTGCAATACATGTGGGAAATCACATAAAAATACTTCATGCATGTCGCTGAATACGTACTTGTCAATATATTTCCATGGTGTCAACTTTGGGTTTCTATTATCTTTTTGTGCAAACTCCAACTCCTTTGTTTTCAACCAACTCTCTATCTCTTCCTTCGTTGGATTCCATGGTCTCAACATCCCATTTTAGATTCTCATTCTCTCAACGTCTTGTCATCTGGTCTGGCATTATTTTGACGCGTCCTCCACAAATCTCATATACTTAATCCCATCCCGTTCCAACCAACTAGCAACAAAACCATTTGTTAGCTTTCATCTCTATATTTTTCTACTTAGGATTCATTATGGTTTACTCTGATCCTACCTTACCATCATAAATTGACCCCAGTTAAGATTTGATAAGATCCCAACATAATCCCTTTAAAACTATCGGCCCCTCTGGTAGACCAGAAGGCAACGCAACACCCAGAGGGTACTACGTAGTCTCGCCCAAGATAACTCTATGGGTGGCTACAATACTCAGGTGTTTGCAACCTGGAAAAGAGTGGAGATATGTGGTTGTATCTTTTATTTATTCAGTCTAACATCTGATTATAGAAGTCATTTGATTCATGCATGTGAAATATTGGATCTAACTAGTTAATTCATTCATCTAACATTCACCATTTAACAACAATAAAGATGCATACATTCATTCACATAACACAGGTGTTACCATGGTTCACCCCCTCCTGGGTGTTGTTGGGTATTCTACCCTACGGACTAATAAGCTAGGGCTCTAATCTTATACGCAGATCATGACCCTCAAGACTTAACTTTTAACCTTCTACCCGAACCTGAAACCCCTTTCTTCACATGCATACAAGAGAAGACTAAACCAACCTTTTTCCGGACGGCTGAAGTAGATCCTCCGTTGAGCTTCTTAT
>ML831266.1:103828-114864 GCA_009831015.1 Picea engelmannii
GTGGCTCAACTAGAAGGTTGGGAACATTACATGTCTCCATAACTCATTTTTTGAATCTAACAAGAATCATTCAACTCTAAAATTATTTTATTTGGTCAATCTTGACGCATGCCAAACTTTCCACAATTTCAAACACAAACCTAGTTGATGTCAAAATTAAGAAATGTTTATCCATAAGTCTATTATGTAAGTATTTGATACCAACTAACCATATATAGAGGAGGGAGGTCAGTAGTGGAGCAACTTTAGGAGTGAGTGTCAATTGGCCAATAAAATCACCCAGTCAATTGTACAGTGAAAAAAAAGAGATATGTCAAGTATATACATCATATGTCCAAGTTGTTGTGGCATTACGATTGGACATTTTCTTGAGGTCTAGGTTGAATTGGTAAGGCTAATAATTAAATCATTGTTTTAGAGTGTGCACCACTACCTACTCATAGATGATAGTGGAAACCTACATCACCTGCACCCATTAACTATGCAATGATGTCTCCCTTGGATTACTAATTAAACCCTGTACTAGAACACCTGACCTCCTTTTGATCTAGGTGAATGCTCTGCTTTTGTTCACGAGCCATTTGACCATTGGTTTTCCTAACTTGTGTTATCATTTTTCGTATCCTATCTTATAATTTTTCCTACACTGGTTTTGTTATGTGTTATACCTTAGATTCTTTGCAGTGTAACCTACATTTTTCACGAGATGTGACCACTTTGATGAGACCAAAGTGTGATGATTTATTTGTATGTGTCCATGATGGAATGATTGATGTACAAGTGTTGGTTACTTGATTGCCCAAATCCCCTTAGGAGGACAATTATGGTATGTCCTTTTAGTTTCCATTCTTAGGGTGCTTGGTTTTATTGCTCTGACTAACTATCCCTTGGAGGTGGTAACCCCCTCCAAGTCGAGAATTTATGTCCTGGGTAGGTATACATGAATTATGAGGTGGATCTACTATGATACATGCTTTATGTGGCCCTAACTATTCACTTATTCTATTTTCTATGTAAAAGGTGATTGTGCTTCGTATGGGTTATCACACCCATGGTTTAGCACACCTATTTTACCCCACATGGACCCTCTCTCTCATGTATGTACCACACTTTAGTCATGGACCCTTAGAGATGTTTATGCATATGTTCACTTAGTTTCATGTCTCCCAAGGAATTATTAAAATTCTAGAGGCAATACACACATTCTGAGGCATTGGTCACATCCTAAGAAGTAGATTTGGGATTCTTTTGCACACATGGACATTCTCTACACATGCCACATGGGATATCCTAGAATGTTCCTCTTCTTCATCACTTTTGGAGATATCTTTCACATAATTTGAGGGTTGACCCATTCTTTTGATGACATCCTTGTTTTTGGGGGTTTTATGACCCATTTTTTGACTTAGAGGGTCACTCTCATGCTTCACGGAGGTGCCTCGACCTTAGATATGGACATGCTCATGCTTTGGAAACATAGTTAAAGGATTTATGGACATTATTTGAGCATTCCTTGAGCATATTTTGTGGAGGTCGTCCCTTTTTGAGGTCATTCTCCACACTTTCATGAGAAAATTCCACTTGGAGGAGAGGAACATTGGAGCTTTACTTGCTTGGGAGGTTTCCCCACCTTGTTTTGAGGTCTCCACATCACCCTTTCTTGGAACGTTGTGCTTGGAGAGAAAATTGGCCCCATTTTTTGTGGGATCCCCCTCTTTTATGAGGGTTTCTAACATGTAAATCATATTTTCATTGTTTTTTTACTTAGTCTCCAAGTTATGTGGATGAAAAGTCACTTTTGTTTTATTTCCTTAACCTAGACTTCAGGAATAAATAACAAGAAGGAGTAATGACCCTCATCTATAATTAAAGGTCCTCCTCTCATTCCAAATTGTTGTGAATTTTTGGATATCATTTCAAGCCATTAACATAAGATCTTTTACTTTGTGTTTCTTGATGTCAATTCTTGGAGCTCTTTCTTTCTTGGTTATTATTCTTATTTCAAATACTACTGTGAATATATAAGACTAGTACTAAATATAACAATATCTATCCATTGAGGAGTTGGACAACTACTTGGAAGGATGATGTCTAGGGTTTGTATCTAGGCTGTAATATAATCCAGGTTAACATATTAAGGTTTGGATGCTACAAAATACCTAAATATTGTATTATGGATGACTAAGTTAATACAATGAAGAAGATAAAGATGCAACTTTAAGTTAGGCTAGTTTTCATAGGGTATCCAAGGTAATTCTTTGTGTAGTGTGTGTGTGTGTGCCATTGATTTTCTCTTTTGTTTTTCTTAAAAATATATATGCATTGATTCACTTATAAAGGGTTTCAAAATTACAGCTGGTATTAGAGAATGGTTATTTGGCTTCAATGGGACACCTTTGCTACCAAGGTTTATCTCACTCTTAATAGAGAAAGTTTATCTTGGGTTTGTGATAAACCAATTTTTAGTGGGAGCTATGAACTAGTTATTCCTATGTGAAAGAGAACGAAAATAAGTTCTAAAATAGAGGTTGAGGAATTGAATGATTGGAGATTTTATCTATGGAAGACCTCCTTGTAGACAAAGAACAATTATTCATTGTGAATCCTAGTACTAAAATGATATTCCTCAATCTTTTCTCCTTCCATCCTAGCCTAAGTAGAATATGTTAATCCATACATGCCTATACATAGTGGATAAGTTGGGCATAGATTCTTTTGATGTTTGATCAGACATGCATTAAAACCATGTAGAGCATTGTAGTTCCCAATTTCTTGAATGACAAACCTATTTGGCACATAATATGGAAGCATATGAGGTGTCTATGTAACACCATAAATCCTAATATAGGTCGAGTATTCATGTAGGTAGCAATCTCCAATGTATTTCAATACTTTTATATCTTCTAGAGATATCCTTGGGAAAGGTTTACAAAATGTGATCCCATACCATGGTGCTAGGAAGCCATCATAGATAAGTGCAAACTAAAATTTATACATTTCTTCCTGAAGTCCTTGAAATAAAAATGAACAAGGGGGTGTTACAGTGACCAATACCAACCTAACCCCATGAATGTGTTGGAAGGACAAACCACATCTAATAGATAGAAACACATGTAAAATTACAGGGTCCCTAAGAATTCATCTAAGTGAGCCTTTCCTATAACTTCTACCAGTGAGTTGGAGAGGATATCAACCTAGTTGAAAATTTTACCTCTCTAGTTATCTCAAACATCATTGGCACAACCTATCCTCACATGAGTTGCATATTTCTCTCCGTAGATCTTGATTACCAATTGGGATGCCTATGTGTATCCTAACCTAAGGTGTATGGTGGGGAAAACTTACTTCTTAAAGCTTTGGAAGTCCTCTCTTTCTTATACCAGTCAACAAGGATGTCATAGTAGTTATGGCCACTAGTAAATACTCTTAGCCATTTGCTGGTGAAGTAGATTTCAACCTTTGACATATTATAGTAAGCTTTGAAATCTATTGATATGAATGATCCAACACACTTCCCTTGGTCATTTAGAATTTTCATAGTGCTAACTTCTATATATTGTATTATGTATTTCATCACTTGTACAAGAGGCATTAGAGGAGATATAATTGTTGCATTGCGTGTGAAGTATTTTGTCAAAATCTATGCTATGATGAGTTATTCTTCTTCTCTTTCATTCAAGTTCTCATTGATGGATCCATACTTCACCATCTCTTTTACCATTCTTTTCCTTTTTCATGCATCATTTTATCATGATTTATCCTCTTTATTGATCCTTTCCTAACCTAATTTGGCATATTTCTACAAAGGTATTGTTTCTCTCATTACTTAGCACTTCAATGAATTTTATTGATGCATTAGGATAATTTTGTATATTATGTATCTAACTTGTATATTGAAGAATACTATAGGTCATATGCTACATATATGAGTCTCAAGATACAAGTTCCTATTGCTACATATCTGGTTACCATGTTCTCATATGCTACAAATCTGTAAATTCCAGCTACTACATATTCATATGCTACGGATCCATGAACTACGGTTCTTACATATCATATGATACATATCCATGATTTCTTGTTACCACATGTTCATTTATGCGGATCTATGTACCACCATTTCTACAAATCTATTACCACATAATTGTAAGCTACAAGACAAGGAAGATGGAGGGTTTTCATGAATTCACACTGTTGCTACAAAACATGTGGATTCCATAATGGAGCATCATGTACACATGATTCCACTATGAATGAATAATAGAATCAATCAATTATTTGGATTGTTATTTTCGTTAAAGACGATGACTGCTTTGCATGATAGATTCCAACAAACTGATTTCTATTGTATTTTAATTATTATTTTAGACTCGGTTTTATAGTGGCTTGAGAATCCTTTGATTCTTAAGAATGCTACAGTTAAAAGTAATTTAATTAAGTTTTTAATCTAGGTTCCTATAAAAGATAGCATCTACCTTTGAGTGAGGGACAAATAGACATACATATTTCCACATATATTTTGTCAGTATATAGTTAAACTCACTTCATCTTTATTTCTTAGTTTCCTTATGTTCACGAGTTGAGTAAAATTAGTGTTTAGCTATGAGTTAAAGTTTGATACTCAAGTTATTCCAAGGCCTTTCTCCATAGAGGAAGGATCCACTCTGAAGGGGGACATGTGTTGTATTGTTTACTATTTAATAGCTAGCTTTCCAATACGGTTTGTAGTTTAGTATATTTAACAACATTTTATTATTCATAGGTGATTGATATTTATCATTGAATGTAAATATTTGCTACTGAATTCTTCATGGTTTATTGCTACAGATCTTTGAATGTGAGTATTTTCCAGTAATATTCAAGCTATAAATCATAAGTGCTTTTAGTTGTTTATAGTTATGTTTCCTTCTTTCTTGTACTTTAATTCAACTCTATTTTTTGTAAATGCTATAAGTAGAATTAGATTTATAGTTAGTCTATAAAATAGCAAGTAGGTATTAATCTCTTAACAAGTTCTTGAGACCTACATAAGCTTTTTATAACACCTCACAAGCACAAAATTCTTGGGTTGATAATTAGATGTACTTGTGAGCTAGATGCCTTATTAAGAATTTGTATTTAGTAAGTATGTCATTTTTGGCGTCGTTCTTGGGAAGGTGTTAAATGCTTAAGATTTGTTTATTATGTTGAATTAGATAACATGTGGAATAGGTATTTTCATTGTAGGAATTGTCAATAATCCTCATAATATCTCATACATAGTGTTTTTCATATAGATTAGAAGCATATAGATGTTTGAATAGAGATAGAAATCCAAGAGAAAGTTTTCATGGCGTAGTAAGAGCCACTCACACTACTAACCATTTTGTAGGTAGATAAGGAGGAGGAGAAGGTTCAAGGATAATATACAATACTCAACCAAATCAAAGGATGGATCCCACATTTGATTATGTAGAATAAGTAGAGTTGATTTCTCTCATTGAAGGATTGATGAAGATAGAAGAGATAATAAATGGTTAGCCAAATTCAGACTCTCAAAAGAATCTAGTCCTAGAGACAAATTTTTCTAAGGAATCAATTTCCTCTCAAGGATCAATATCACAAGAGATATCACCCCCTGTGTACCCTCTACTTATCATCATGGCATATGAGGAAGGATTTGTCTCTAACCAACATGAAACTATTACTTTGAGTTTCCAATCAGAGGCTCTGAAAATGAGGCACCGATGAAGAATATTTCTCCTTTATCTCTACCCAAATTCAATGGTCTATCTAGTGAATATTAGGATACCTTCCTTTTTGAGTTTGATGTCTTATGTAGAATCTATTGTTCGACGAAACATAGTATTCCACACATAACAAACACCTAATGTAACCACTCATACAACCACACCAAATATCACAACACCAATGTTTTTACGTAGTTAAAACCCTCTAAGAGGGAGAAATACATGGCCCTAACCAACGTGGCCACTTGAGACAATATATTAATGCAAAAGAAAAATTTGTACATAAGAGAGTTTCTCACAATCGATCATCAACAAATGATCCTCCATGATATTTAAATAGAGATCATGGACCGATTGGGTGTTAATCCATGGATCAATAATCATTAGTATCAAGGAGAATATGAGTCATCATACCACTCTATGTCTAGAACATATCATGACCATTGGATTACATAACTACAAATTCATACTAAAGAAACACAGTTTTACCTAAAGACACATTAGACCAAGTTAAACTTAACTAAATCACAAGTGTCTAATTATCCTAACATCCCACCTTAAGAACAACTTGGGATAGTATTGAAGGATTTACAAAGGTAACACAATAGAAGAAGGAAGGAGTCATTATAGCATATCCCCCTTTAATGACAACTTCCTAAACTCCTAACATAGATCAAATTTTGGAAAAATATGCTTTTGTAAGATACTTTGTGAAAATGTTTACAACTTGATCTTCTATAGGGAACAAGAGCACTTCAAGAATATGAACATGAATGAGCCTTCTGATGAAGTGAATTTGTAGTTCAATGTGTTTTCCATGCTAATGTTGAATAGGATCTTTGACGAGCTTGATATCACTCTAATTGTCACACTAGAGGGTGGTTGGATGTTGTTGCTAGGATCAAAACTCTAAAAGGATATGTCAAAGCCACAATGCTTCTTCACTTGAATTAAACATAACTAAGTAATCTATGTATATTGAACAAAGATAAATAACATGTTGTTTCTTACAGGGGCCCAAGTGACAGGTCTGGAACCAAGGCTGAAAACATAACCTACAATATAATTTTGATCATCAGGATCACCAACCCAATCAGAATCAATGAAACCAACCAATAAAGGAGTCGATCCTAAATTGCAATGCATCCCAAATTCATTGCACCTCAGATATATCAAAGTGTCCTTTTTGTGTCTTTCTAATGGCTTTCATGGGGTGTTTGCATATACTGTGCAAGAAGACCAACATAAAATGAAATATTAGGATGGGTATGAGTCAAATATAAGAAGCTACCAACTAACTAATAGTACAAAGTGGAATCAACTCTATGAGTAGTATAAGTGGCATCAAGTTTGAGTTTAGACTGGAAGGGAGAAGGGGCTAGTTTTCACATATTCCATGTGAAAGTAGTGAAAAAGGCCACATGCATACTTAGAATGGAAAAGGGAAATTTCTTTATTAGTTGGCAATACTTGGAGGCCAAGGAAATAATGAAAATAGCCTAAGTCTGTCACTTCAAATTTATTTTTAAGGTTGGATTTCACATGGGTTAAAAGTTTAGGGTCACTACCAGAGAGAATAAGGTCATGAACATAAAGAAAAAGTATTATTATATGGCTTCCTAGTTTCTTGGTATAAACATTAGGGTAAGAATGAAATCTAAGCTAGTTTCAAGAAGAAAGATATCCATTTTAGCATACCAAGCTCGAGGAGATTGCTCAAGACCACAAAGAGATTATTAAGGAAGAAAATGAGATTGAAGTCATTTTGAACATAGCTAGGAGGTTGTTCCATGTATACTTATTCTTGTAAATCCCCATACAAGTATGTTAATTTAATATCCATTTGATGGTCCTTCAATTAATGTGAGGAAACAAGGGTTAGAACAAGGTGGATGGAATTCATTTTTGCTATAAAGGAAAATGTTTCATAGTAATCAATTCCTTCAATAGGAGAGAATCCTTTAGAAACTAACCAAGAGTTATGTCTTTCAACACTTCCATTTAATGCATACTTAGTTCTATACACCCATTTACATCTGACAAGTTTTATTCCTTTTGGATGAGATACAAGTTCCCATGTATTGTTCACCATTAAGGAACGATATTCTTCATTCTTTATTGTGTCCTGGTCTGAATGGACATAAGCTTATGCAAATGTGTCTGGATCATGAGTCTCTAAAACTTGAGCCAAAATAAAGGAGGCTCACTATATTTGTGAACATGTATGACACTAATCTACAAAATCACATGCAATATCATTGGTTGCTTTGCATGTTTATTAATGGACCCATCTAGGTAGTGGTGGTGTTGGCGTAGGTTCATGTTCAATGGACTCATATGGAGGAAGGTGAGAAGGAGGAGGTGTATTTTCATCCTCACTTTCAACATCTGAAAAATAAACTAGAATAGGAATAGAATATGGCACAAACACCGAAGATGGCTTGCAAGCCGAAGATGGCACAAACACTGAATTAGGCTCGCATGTCGAAGATGGCACAAACACTAAATTAGGCTCATAGGCTGAGATATTTTCATCAAATTTAACATCTCTTCTAATAATTATTTCATTAGAATGATGTTGCAGGAATCTATAACCTTTGACATCTCCATAATATCCAAAAAAAATGCATTTCTCACTTTTATGCTATAATGCTTTCCTTTTTTCATTAGGAATGTGACCCCATGCTTCACTACCAAATTCACAAAAGTGGCTTACTTTTGGATTAACTTTAGCCCATGATTCTTCTGATGTTATATTTTTTAAAGCCTTTGTGGGAGTGCGATTTACTATGTAATTGACACAATTGATGGCTTATGCCCTATAATGGAGACTTAATCTTTTAGATTGGATCATACAATTAGCCATTTCCTTTAATGTGTGATTATTTCTCTTAGCAACACCATTTTTTTGTGGTGCATATAGAATAATATGTTGCATTTGAATGCCTTGTGCAATGTAGTGGGTTGTAAATTTGTTGTTCAAATATTCACCACCGTTATCTATTCTTAACCTTTATAGTTGATGTCTAGATTGTTTTTCCACAAGGGACTTGTCGGAAAAAAACATGTCAAAAAATTTACTCTTAAGTTTTAAGAAGTAAACCCAAGTGCATCTGGAGAAGTCACCAATAAAATTTAAGAAGTAATTGCACCCAAAGAAAGAAGGAGAATAAAGCGCTCCACACATATCACTATGAACAAGCTACAAAGGGGATGAGGCATGCCAAGAGACATGTTTGTCAAAACTATCCTGATGATGTTTTCCAAGAACATAGTTGGCACAAACACCATCTTTGCAAGAAATGAGTGGAATACCATTCACCATATTTTGATTAAATAGTTGTTGCAATGAGAAATAGTTTAGATGACCAAACCACTCATGCCAAAGTTTGTTCAAGTCATCGCTATGAGCAACAAAATCTAATGGAAAAGATGATGACTTAAAGTTGTCAAATTTGTACAACCTGGTAATATCATCAATGATTCCAATTGCTAGGATATGCTTAGGATCTTTTAAATTCTTGATTACAACTTGGTGAGGTGAAAAGTTTACATTTTTACCTTCACTTGAATGAGTGATTTGAAATATTGATAGAAGATTGCATGAAATACTTGGAACACATAATACATCATTAAAATGAACATAATCTATTTAAGCTATTCTTCACCCTACAACACTAAGGGATCTATCATCAACAACAAATATTTGTTTGGTGTTACAATCATTATGAGTAGAAAATGGATTTATCCTTATCCAAATGATAAGATTCTCCAAAATCAATAAGCCACTCATTAGAAGAAAGTAGATGTTGCATTGAAGGAAAAAATAGAAGCATAAAGTGCATGTCCATGAGAAGAAGAGTTAGAAGAAGAATATTCAAGATTGGTGTTGTGATTCTTTATTGTTGCATATAAGATCTCCATCTTTTTAAAACATTTAGACTCTAGATGACCATATCACCCACAAAAATTGCAATGTTAGTTAGTCTTCTTACTTTTTTATTTTGGTCCTTTGTCACCATTGGGAGTAGAAGCTAGCTGAGAGGGTTTGGGACCCTTTATTTCCTTGTTGTTGCAAGGATGTTACTTCATTGTATGCTTGATTTTGTCTTTCTGTTGGGCCAATAAGGCTTTGTTATATGTACCTGCAATGATGATCACTCCAAGGTCCAAGAGCTTATCTTTTTCTCTAATAAGAGAACCACAAAAATAAACCCCTAGAGCTTCTCTAGTGGAATAAAAGGTAGATATAAATACAAAATGTACACTATCAACCTTTGCAAGAATAACATATATGCATCGATCATCCTTCATTTATTTTGCAGTCTTTAAGTAAAACTCTGAGTGTTTTCATCTTAGATAAATAATCTTCAATGCAAGGGAAATCATTGGGATTTAAAGTTGTTTATTGATTTTTTTCATGAGAAGTAGTTGGTACTGGTAAGCAAAACATCACTTGGATTATCCATGTTAAAATATTCAAGTAATATGAATTCAAACTCTTAAACTGACTGTCTGGATGGAAAACTCTTGAAAAAATAGACTATTTCAAAATGAAGGAACTGAAAACAGAATTAAGATGTAAAAGTTATGCCCTTTTAAAAAAAAGGCATAAACAGTAATCAAAGTTCCATGTGGCAAGTAGAATTTGGCCCATGTGGTGATAGATGCACAATGAGGTTATTGAGTAAAAACAAATCCTTCATTCTCTAACTTTGCTTATAACACAACTTTTACAAATAAGTTACTTATAAAGTGACTCACTTTTATAAAATAAGTGAAAAACATTTTTACAATAAAGATACATTATAAATTAAAGTTGCATGCAAAAACTAACTTAAAAGAAATATTAAAGTTACTTTATAATGATTCACTTTTATAACTTAAGTGAAATACACTTTACAATAAATGTATGAGATAACTCAAGTTTGCATGATCTTTTTCAAAAAGTAACTTAAAAAAAGAAAAACTTGAACTCAAGACCTCTTATAAATAAATACAACAAGGATGAGACCACATCATCGAAACTTAAATTAGTTTCATTACTATCTATAGCTACAACCAGACAATCCCAAAAGTTTGGTAAAAAACACAACAAAGAGATACACTTATCTTCATTAGAAATCTTAATATCAACAAACAGTAATTGACTTACCATAGTATTGAAGGCATTCAGATGCTCTATCATTGAGTCTCTGTTGAGTCTCCACTTTGACACCTCTATTACCCTATGTTATCCTCTATCTGAGTCAATTTTACCTCTGACATGTGTATATGTTGGCTATTTCCTCCACAAACCTACCTTGT
>ML831267.1:0-15249 GCA_009831015.1 Picea engelmannii
AAAGGTTTCTTACGTGGAGTCTCTCCTGAATGTTGTATTTATGTACGTGGTGTGCCTCTCCCAATATTTAAGGAGCATGAAGGTGATTTTTTTCCATCATAATTTTTTTGGATAGAGTAATAACCTTCTATTAGATTCAACCATTTCTCTATAGAATCTACTTTTATTTGTCCTTCTAATAAGGGGATATCAAAATTAACTTGTACCTTGAAGGGTGTCACACCTATGAAATGGCTTCCTGTTGAAAATTTATCGGCCTCCACTAATAGTCGTTGAAGGATTTGAGAAATATTTTCCATCATCACGTTCCTCTATCACATGAGGAATTCATTGATCAATGTATTGAAAGGATATCCTAGTATATCATCTCTCTTTTCTTCTTCCATGGGAGGTCATTTGGGCTGGCGAGATCAATTGTCCCCGAGTGAAACTATCTCAAGACCAAACTCTCTATACCCTAACCTCATCGATGAAATGCCACAAGAAATAACAAGGAGAAGACTTCTTTGATACCAATGATCCATATTATTTTGAGAAATAAATGAGATACAAACAAAACTATAGAAAAGAATAAAGAAATAAATTGAAACCCAACTTCTATTAATGAACAACAAAATATTGTAGAACAAAAACTAGCTAGAATAGTGGTAGATTATATTTGAAGAGAAAGACATGTCGACTATGCTCATTCACAATAAGAATTACATCACACTCCATTGCATTCTCAAAGGACCTCTTTCACCTTGATTATATATGACAGAGTCAGATGAGAATAATTCCCATGATGCATGTGAGATAAATTCGTTTAAGTTTACAAAATACCATAGGCTTTTAAGACACTAGAACTTCTCGGGAGGTCATCGATCCCAATACTACTCTATCCTAAAAGAAGTTAACTACAAAGTTCTGATGGGATCCAATGAATTAACATTGTAGGCATGTACATAAAACCACTAGGAAATCATTATGTGATGGATGTAATTAAAAAATGGAAATGGAATTGCATTACATTACCACTTAATGACAACATGAAAAGGGTTCATATCATGGTTTATCAAAACCATAAGCTCAAAAAAATTGATTAAGTGAAAAAGGTGGATGGCCTCTGAGATCCACCTGGATCATAAGGAGAGACTAGAGGATGTACCTTTCAATGGGGATCTTATTCAACCTTCGTTAGTCTGGGTGAGTAGTTCCTAATTACCTGGTAGTTACATGAATGCTCATTTTTTCTATTATAGGATTGTGTTATTTTCCTCCTTGTTTCCATTCAATTGTAATCCCAACCCTTGTCATAGGATAGAAAATTATGTAACAGAATTGGTGAATCAACTAGGGATAACTTAGTGAGTTGGTATCCTTAGGGCTATGTTCATTGCTTGTAGGATTTTAGCACTTCATCTGTTTCTATTTTTAGTTTTTTGAGTCCTTTTCAGACCTATAGGAATAGGTTCAGGGTTCTGGTTCATCCATATTTTTATTTTTTTTTGGCAAAACTGAACTATATACACTAGTTTCCTAATAAAAACCTTTGTACATACACTACTTTATCAAGAAAGAAATAATAGGATGCATATGATAGTTGTTGAAGAAACAATAGTGTATGCATCATGAAAGTGGGTTTTCCACCTTCTATCATTATTTTGACCCTATTATTTCTTTTTTGGTTTCTTTTTCAGATTCATGTGTTTTTGTGAGAGGTCTTAACTAATGTTTGAAGTTGGTTGAAGTCCCTTTTTGTTTTTGTAACTAAAGAAAAAAAAATCCCTTTTAGGTTTCTTTGGTTTCTTTTCTTATTGCAAAGTTGAAAGAGAAGTGTTATTCGTAGGTTTCTTGGTTTCTTCATTGTTGTTTGCATTCATACCTAAAAATCAAATGTTCTTTACCTAGGTTCATTTCTCTTCCTTTTTTCCTTCTTATTTTACAAGGAAAAAGATACAGATTTTATTGTTTAGGTTTATTTATCATTTTGGTTGCTTTATTTCTTTAATAGCAAAAATAAAGGATAATATGATTCTTTGTAGGACTCTTTCTTTTTGTTTTGATGTTTTGCATTCATTATTTAAAAAGAAAAAGGTCTTAGTATAAGAATTTGTCTTTTGTTATCTTTTTTTCATTTAGAATTTTTGCATCCTAATCAAATTTATGTTTTGGCTTATTTGAAGTGGTTTTTATTCTTGTAAAGTAAGTCTTAATTGTGTTTCCATACTTCAAAAGAAAATAAAAATTACATCTTAGGTTTGCAATTTTCATTGGAAGTTGTTCATGATTACGATTTCACATTTAAGAATAATTGTTTTTATTAAAATTTCATTGTTCTTATCAATTAAATTTTGTAAGAGTCCAAAAACCAACATCACTTGCACTTCCATGCCCTTTGAGTAAATAATAGACAACTGAAACAAATGTTTAACTTAAAGAGAACTAGACTTTTGTTTGTTTGAGTATGCACATAGTTTTGATCCATAAGTATCTCTAGAAATAGACTTTTTTTCTTCAAGGAAAATGCAAGATAATACAGGTATTAGGGCCTTGGAATAGGTTGGATATTAAAATCCCCAAGGCCATCAAGATACAAATTAGATTTAATTAAAGAGTGAAAAATAAATAGTAGCAAGGAGTGCTTGTTGGGAAAGCTCCTCTAACACACGAGTCAACACAAGGTTACCTTAGAGTAAGGCTGATATCCCTTCCTTTTCTTACTTTTGTTCCCATTGGATTGCTAGGTATACGAGGGTTTCCTATGTACCATTTTCCATCTTGGTGTCAGTTCGTTTGGAAGATTTAGGATTTGATAAACCGCACATATATGCAATCTCGGCCTATGATTGTTCTTCCTAGTCATCAATTGTGAATTGGTAAACTTAATGGCCTTTCCTAGGATTTCACACAGGTGATTTTTAGGGGAAATACTCATGGTACCTGATACAAATTCTTAATCACTTCCTCTCCTCGTTTGGAGGGTTTTCATCCTATTGAGGATGGTTTCACATTAGGTGAACATAGCAATCAACTTACCATAACTATCTTTCACACTTTTGTTGATTGATCTCAAGCCTTAGCAAACCTTTACTAGTCTCTGGAAGATCCTTTGATCATATTTTCATTTCTTTGGACATAAGAACTAATCCACCTGGGCATAAATTTGGAAAAGTAATTTGTGTCTATTGATTTCTTCTAGTTGTTTTATAGTTGTCAACTACGTTTTATAGTTGGCCTTAGGTTGTGACTATCTCACCAATTTTGGATTGTTGATTCTAGGTGTTTGAACTATAACTCCAATAATCAACAAAGGTTGATTCTATTTATCCTAAAATCATGGAGCCACCTCTTAGAAGCCATGGGCTCAATATTGTTGGTTCTTTAGAGTAAATGTGTGAGACTATGTCAAACATGGAAAATCATACAAGGGAATAACCTATGCATATGACTGTCATGGTTAACATTATCAAGGATACCAAGCAAGGGAACCCTTCCCAATGGAATTATTTTGATTTTCCTTTCTTTGGAAATTTTGGTGCCCCATTGATGGCCACCTTGAACATTCCTGGATTCATTGTAGGACTATCAGTTTGGTTGTGGACCACTCTGAATGTCTTGAATGCTCCTAATTCTTCTAAGATAATCACCTTATGTCACGAGAATCAATTTGATGTTGATTCTTTATATTCTTCATCAATTAAATATACTCCTCTTCATTTTACCTCATCTGGTGAAAATCTAGCTACTAGTAGCCAAAAATCTGGAAGGTATATAAAGAGGAAGAATAAGAAGAAGAAGAAAAGACAAAGGGAAAAGTCACCAATGACTGCAAGTCATGTTGGATACATGTAACCGGTTGTTGCAGGTCATGCTAGGAGAAAGCAACTAGCCTCTACAAGTCATGTTGGGGTGAGAAATTAAAGTCACTACACATCTTACTAGAGCTAAGAATCCAAACATTGCAATTCATGTTGGGGGAAAGAAACCAGCCACTACAAGTCATTCTAGGGAAAAGGATCTAGTCACCGCAAGTCATACTCGAAATAATAAAACAAACATCACAAGTCATGATGGGGGAAAGATAGCATCCAATGCAAGTCATGTTGGGGTAATTGATGCTACTAAGAAATTTAGATAACTAATCTGCAATCTTGATTTCCCTTGTAAATTTTGCAAGGGAGATCACCTTAAACACATGTTCCCTATTATTCTATAAGTACAAAGGGTGGGGTCCTTGTCTGAAGGACATTCTAATCCTAAGTCACCTTTGGTTTCCCAACAACCTATTCAACCATTGGTAAATGAAGAGGTTAAGCCAATGTGATCTTCGTCTCATCTCTCTCTTATTTTGGAGGTTGATGTGTCTACTGCCCATATTTTTTTACAACCTATTCAACTGGTGGTTGATGAAGTAGTAAAGTTGATGTAATCTTTAGATGATCCCACTCTTCTCTTGGAGAGTGGTGAGTCTACCAAAGTGATTGCACCAATGAAATATTTGGTTGATCCCACTCTTTGTTTGGAGAGTGATGTTTCTATCATGAATGCCTTCAACATTTTCAGTTGAGAACCTTTTGAATAAGGGGGCATTCCACTAATTCGAGCATGCACCCTCCAAGTCCTAGGATGGTTTCCTTTGACTAGAGTTATCTTGTTGAGCATCTCCTTCCTTCTTCTATAGATTTCCAAATAAGGGTTGAATTTAATTCAACAAACACTTATAGGTCTATTGTAGATGAAGGAGCCTCTATAAGAATTTTATCCTCCTCGTCTTGGAAATATTTGGTTTCTCCCAAGCTTGTGTCATCGTCCAGTGAGTTTTTGTCTTTTGATAGAATACCTAGTGAACATTTGGGGATTATTCCTTAGTTTCCTATCACATTAGGTGGGAACACTTTCATAGTCGATATGATAGTGGTGCAAGGCCCATTAGAATTTAATATGATTCTTGGGTATGATAATGTATATTTTATGAATGATGTGGTGTCTACGCTCTTTCAAGTGATGCATTTTCCTTAGAATGGAATAATTTTCACTATTGATCAGCTTGCATATGATAATCACCATGTTAATTCGACTGTTGTTGAGGCTACCCCTTTTTATGTTCCTATTACTCGAGTGGACTCTACCCCGCCACATGTGAATTATGTGGCACTATATCCTTGGTGTTGGATTAATTTTGAGAAGGATATTTTATTCTCATGTTTTCCTTCTCGATACAGGGTCTCAACCATTGATCATTTGATTTATCCAATGGTGGCACAAGATCCATTTATTCCCCCTATTGGTCTGAGGGACTATGATTTTCCTCTTTATTCATATCTCACCATTTATGGTCCCTCATTCCTTGGTACTTGTGAGTCTTTTCTCATAGAATTTTCCAGCTATGATCAAGATCTCCATCATTATATGGAATATGGTTAGTTAACATTTCCTTTCTAGGATGTGAATCTTCCTAGTTCACATCATTTATCAGATGTTGAATTTCCTTTGAATGAGGTTATCCTTGAAGAAATGACTATGGATGGTAGACCATGGGAAGACATGCATCACATATTGTTATTTCTTCCCAAGATCTAAACTTTATAGTTTGACTATCAAATAAACCTTATCCTAGCAATGGGCTCTACATAAAAAAGTATTATGGATAAGATACAGGGATATATGGTGCTTTCTACCATTTGTTGGATAGTTGGCTTAGATTGATGGACAATTGGTTTGGATCGTTGGTTGCCATTGATGTCAACATTTGGATAGTGATGTCAACCCTTGGTGAATTTTGGTAGGGGATTCTGGTAGCACAAAGGTATGGGTAAGAGACTTGATTTTATTCGAGGTATAAATGCATGAAGATTAGTGAATATGAAAGTAAGACTATAATGGATGGATAGTACATCTCATGCAATTTTCGGTGATATGTGGTATGTCACATAGTTCCTCATGGTTAGTGAGATATGGCTTTGTGAAGTTTAAAAACCCTTTAGAGTAATCTAAAAGACCCTAGAAGCTCAACCATAAGTCAAATATTCCAGAAATCGTCTAGAGAGTCTTTAAGAAGATTCCTAGTTAAAGTGACTGAAAAGATAAATTATTTAAAAAATAAAGTGGTCAAAGTGGTTGCAAAGATAAATTATTTAAATAATAAAGTGGTTGAAACAAGAAAGTAGTTAAGAGTAAAGAAGTTATGATTTGACTAATTAAACAATTTTTAGTTGCAACAAGAAATGGTGAGTTTATTCATTTTGGGTAAAGTAGTTGTAATATAAGGTTGAATAGTCAAAGTGGTTGAACAAGAAATAAATTAAATAATCAAATGGTTTAAACAATAAGTTAGTTAAGAAAAAAAAAGTTAGTTGTTGACTAATTAAGGAAAGTTAGTTGCAACAAGAAAGTGGGTTAGCCCTAGAAGATAGAGAAACGGGTAAAACAGTTACAAAGAAACTTCTAGAGGAAGGAACCTAAAAAAACATAAATAAGAGAGAAAGGGACTCCTATTAACACTTACCTACCCATTGAACATTATTAAATATCTATATTGTGAAAGGTTATTTCCAAGTATACATTGACGAATCTAAGAAAGCATAGGTTTGAGGCAAATAAGCTCTGAAGGAACAAAAGTTTCTTATCTACAGAGGAAGTGAAGGAAACAATAATTCATACGTTATCCATGACCCACAGGCACAAATAAGCATGGACATCCACAGGACATAGTGTAATAAAGCATGGATACCCATGATTTGTAGAAAGGGAAAGCACAGATCTGTAGAAAGGGAAAGAAGAATTATTCTTGTTCGAGGTTGTAGGATCCGAGGAGAGATTGCATGTATGTTTTTCATAGATAATATACAACAAGGATATTAAAGAGATAATTTTTTGTTCATGGTTGTTTTTTTATATTGTATCTTAATGGTGTTGTGGAGCATGATTGAGGAATTAATTGATGTGTTTTGGTATATTCCCTCTTGGATGTATAGTATCTGTTGTAGAGTATGATTTGAGGAAGATCTGTTGAGGCGCATTGTTGGTGCACTTAGCTTGGTTTTATTGACATATCTTGTGGTGCACTATGAAAGTAATTTGTTAGTAGTCTTGGTATATGATTGGTTTATGAATGGTACTTTCTTGAGACTACATAACAGTGTGTTTGTGGGACATGGTTTGATATATTACTAGAGGCCTCTTGAAGGTAATCTTGCTGTATGTTTTGGTATATAGTTGAGGTACATGGATGAGACATATAGTTGATGAGTTGGCTCATACATGAGGTACATGGTATCATGATGTTGATGAGGCATAGTTTGGTATAGTTGATACACATGTCTTGGCATATCATTAGAAGCACATCTTGATCTTGGTATATTTTCGTGATGAGTTTTTGTGAGTGGTTAAGGTTGATTCACTTTAAGATGATATTGCAGATATGATTAATAATTGTCTTATTGGTTGATCTATTTGATTAGATATATTTTGGTGCATGGTTGATGCATTTGTTCTGTTACAGGTTGGTATTTAGTTGTGATAGGTAAATTATTTGTAGAGACATGTGTGGGTAATGGTAGTGATTGTGAGTAGTCTTGGCTGATGCACATCTTGGTGATATTGTGGATATGGTTGAGTGGTTAATGATATTATAGTGACAAGTGTTGAAGATTAAAAAACGTCAATGAAGTTTCACCCGCAAAGTGTCGCTAAAAGCCTATTATTATAAAAATTAAATAATACTAGTAGGTGGGACCCCCTTAAACTATCGAAGGTCAGATCTGTTCATTTTTTATGTTATGATGATGTGTGACACAACTTACATGGTTGATGAGATCTTGTTGTTATTGGTCATGATTTGAGATTATGAAGTGTTGATTCATTATGTTACTACAAGCTACGTTATTCATTAATATCATTGCTATCTGTTCTTATCACACCTGCACAACAAACATGTTAGTGAAATTACATGAAGGGAAGTTTTGAGAAAGGAAAAAATACTATAAAAAATGCAAAGAAAAGGGATCCAATTCTGCAATACTACATGCAAACAATTAGAAGGAAATGAGAAACAATTGAAAAAGGGAATAATTTAAATCTATCCTATAAACTATACTACATGCATGAAAGACTTAATGATTATTGTTAAAATCCTAGCTAGCAAGTAAATGGATATGCAATTTTGATTGAGTTATATGGTTAATACACATATGGTATGAATTTTGGTGGCACATTTGGAAAAGTAATAGTGAAAATGGTTGTGTGAATTGTTGAATTATATGGAACTTGGGAATTATGTTATGGAATAATTTAGAAAGGTGATATGGCCACGCTGTTGGTTTTAATGGGTGATGGTCTCGATACATGGGTTGATTGATGGTGTTAATGAAGAATTTGTTGGCATGTACTAATGAATTAATGTATTGTGGGTGGAGGTGACGTGAATTTACTACACACCACCTTTACTCCTCCCATTAGCCGCCACCCTAGTCGGGCTATTGTTCGATCTTGCTACTGTGGTTATGCTCTGAATTCTTAGAACAGAGGAACCGCTCCGCCAACTCTCATTTTAAGGAATTCAATTAAAGGTATGTTATTTTTTTGGCCATTCTTGACTTTGCTCTAGTTATGAAATGATTACTCACTGAGGTGTATTGGTTTGTGCTTTCCTAAGTGTTGTAATTGTGTGAAATTGTGTTCTTGAATTGAAAGGTTCTTCCTGCAATGATATTGAATTTGTAGAATTTATTGATCATACTGGGTGGTAGATCTATGTTATCCTTGTTGGTTTAAGTGGAGGGTTTTTGTTTGGTCTTGAGTGGATAGATATCTTCACACATTGTCACTAAATCCAGTCTTTGGACTTTTTGGGTTTAATGGTTAAGGGCATTCTGCGTCGCTATGTTTTGTTCACTTCATCATTGGTTGATTTCACTACTAAGGGTCACACAATGGGTTTTCCTGTTCTTAATCAGCCCAGTCTTTGCCTCTATGTTGTGGTTGTTTGACCAAAGAGCATGAGGGTTATACCTTGCATGTGTTAAATAACATTGTCTGGATGAACTAGAGCTCCACTTTTTGGTTATGCCCCCTGGCATGGATTTGTACCTGTCCATGAATGAGTTGTGGTTCTTTCTATGTATAGATATCTTCACGCATTGTCACTAAATCCAGTCTTTTGACTTTTTGGGCTTAATGGTTAAGGGCATTCTGCGTCGCTATGTTTTGTTCACTTCATCATTGGTTGATTTCACTACTAAGGGTCACACAATGGGTTTTCCTGTTCTTAATCAACCCAATATTTGCCTCTATGTTGTGGTTGTTTGACCAAAGAGCATGAGGGTTATACCTTGCATGTGTTAAATAACATTGTCTGGATGAACTAGAGCTCCACTTTTTGGTTATGCCCCCTGGCATGGATTTGTACCTGTCCACGAATGAGTTGTGGTTCTTTCTATGTATGAATCATGGACTCAGAGTTTTCACCATTACAAGGAGTCACTCTACTATCCCTTTGTTGGCTATGAAACAAACCTATCCCTCCATTCTGAAGAATGACAGAGAAGACTAGCTTGGCCTGTTGGTTTTATGACCTGGTTATTATTGTATGGTTGTATATTTTTCGACTAATTTGAGCACATGCTCGCCCGGTTGGTCATGTGACAGTTGGGTTGGTTGGTATATAGTCACTGACTGTGTTATAGAAGTGGTAAACCCTACATTTCCAATTGCACTTTCAAGTACAAAGTCCCTCTCCTTATGTTAACAACTCAGTATCGTTATGGAGAGGGTATCTGCCCCGATTCGAATTGATCCGTGGGTATGCGTGGTTGCCACAACTTGTTAGGAAAATTTATTTTACAACAGTGATGAAATGCTTGGTCAATACACAGTCACTGGTATTTTGCACTAAGGATTGTTTGGGTGTTTAGCTGGAATTGGTTACAAATTTTTTATGTTGCTCACACATGTCGCGTTGTGTGTATGGTGTTTTTTCACAATGACATAATGGTCATGGTAAATGTGGTGTTCTCTAGGGCCAAATGGTTATTGAACCGAATGACTGTAGAAACTATATCCATTGTATCCTTATGATTGTTTGATTGTATAAGTCTGAGTTTTCAAAACATAGTTGATCACAGTTGGACTAAATCGAAGTAATATTGTGTTATATTGATGACTCAACAAAATGAATTGAGTTATTGTTTTGAATGTGTGATTGGTTTTATAAAATGGAGATGTTTCATCGTGGTGTTTTGGTGGCTGCGCACTGTGTATATTATGGATAGCTTGGCTTTCACATAGTTTTAAGCATGTTTATTTGTTTCAATCGATCATTTGTTAAGAAGGGCATGTTGTCGAGACCTCGTCGTGTTGGATGGATGGCCCAGCCTTTTAAGTCACATTCAATTGTTTTTTTTACAGTGGCATAATCACATTTCCTAGGTGAATTACCCTATGCATAGCTTGTGTCTAAATGGTGGTTGTTGGTTGTATGTTTAAATACCAATTCAAATTTTGCAATTTAATCCAGATTATTGGGTTTACTACCTATATATATGTTTAACGAATATCAGTGCATTCAAATGACATGCCCGATTGCAGTGATAGTGTGACAGTCATTGCTAATTTTGGAAACATGAATTTGAGTATAATTGTTGATTGAAGTAATGTATGGGCAGTGGTTGACCCTGATGGTTAACAAAGTGGAATGGCTACTATTTGGAAATTGTTATAAGATGCCAAGAAAGGAAAAATATCCTCTTTACATATTGTGGGGAATGCATATTGTCTTGTGATGGCAATGTGTTAGATATTTGATTATGAATAGTGAATTAGTTAACTACACAAAAATTGTTATTTGGTCAAAATTATTGATGGTTGATGCATCTCTTTTCGCAGAATGTTTTATGGATCACTTAATTAATTTCATTAATATTAATCATCTTTCTTCCCTTCCATTATTTCATTTTCTTCTAATTACAAACCTCGTCACCTCCCATATTCATTTTTCCACTCCCTGTTCTGAGATTAATTACAGTCACGACAATTTTGGTGTTAAAGAAGTTGAAAATGGCATTGTCTTGCGTGGATTACAATGATGTTTTAATGGTTTTATTTATAGTTGATTGTTGTTTTAATTGAGAAGTAACCATGTTATTTTCCCCCTCATTGCATCATGTTTTTCTCAATACAAACCCCTCGCATATCCCAGAACCCTTTTCACCCCCTGCTCATTGATTAATAGTAAAATAATTTGTATGGATTGGATTGCATGAGTCTGATACATTGTTAAGCCAAATCTATTTCATATTTTTAAGAGTTATCATATATGGTTATTTAAAAGACTATTTCCTAATCAATCACGCATGCAAGATGAGTTTTTTCAGTTGAGGTAGCCATGGTCGAGGAAACAAAGGTAGAGGTAACTGAAATTGAGGCCCAAGAAGGCTCAGGTTCTCCATACATTTTGACGTTGATTCACAAGAGCTTGACCAATTGTTTCATGCTGGATTTTTCAATTGGATTGGGCAAGGAATAGTCCAACCTAGGCCTGAAAGGCTTCCTTTCCAAGCCCTGCAAGCCCCTGGTATCCCCGTACCTCCTCATGTCTCATTGCAACCTGAGGTCCTGGAAAATGATGGATGGAAGGAGATTATCCACCCAACAGTATCCCACCATCATGGCTAGCCCAACTTGTCCTTGCTTTCTCCTATACCTATTAACCCCACTACTACATATGACCAAAATTTCCACGGTTTTTCATTGTTATTTCCACACATATCTGTTGCACTTTCCATGAAAGCAAAGACTATTTTTCATGGAACTCTTTTTGTCGCTATATCCAAGAACCATTTATTCATGGAAACAACAACAAAATAATCCCTCCAGGTGTCATCATCCTCAAGATAGGTTTACCTTATAAAGCATGGAAATAGCGACGAAACACAGTGCCAAAGTAAAAAACATACCAACAGATTACGACGTAGATGCCATACGTGCGACACAAAAGTTTGGAAAGTTGCGATGAAAATGCGTGGCAATAGGGATGAAAACGTTTGGCAGAGAAACAATTTACGACACAGATGCTATATGTGCGACACAAAACCGTGGAAAAGTACAACGAACATTCGTCAATATTGCCATGCTTAGTAAAATATATTCATTGCCTTGCGACGAACATTCGTCAATATTGCCATGCTTGATAAAACACATTCATTACCTTGTGACGAACTATCGTCGATATTGCCACGCTTCCTATAGGTTTAAAAAAAACATCTACATGAGAAGCTGGATGTTGGGATTCAATATTGACCCATACTCAATATTTTCATGTGTGATTGACCCTTCAAAGGGTTTCTTATGTGAGAAGGGCTTATCAGAGGGGGTTTTGGGACTTATTAGGGGTCTTTCTTAGTGTACCAAAAGGGAAACCCAAGGCACCTTGGGTTGAAGGGGAAGATAAAATTAATTCCCTTGAATGAATGGTTTTAATTCAGATATTGGGGCTCTGAACTAGAGGTCAAAAACAATTTGGTAGGGGTATCCCAAGGGGACAATATGGGAGATGTATGTTTTTTAAATCTATCACTCTCCTTGTGAGAGTGGGCCAACCCTTTACTTATCCACTTCAATGCACTCACAACCATTAATCGATATTAATATAGACTGGTCACAACAATTACCTTGAATATCAAATTTAACCTATTAATGTGAAGGGATAATCACATCATGAGGTTAAAGGCATTCACATCCTTTCAACAACTATCTTTGTAGATTTTTGGATGAGGAACTTGTAGCATTTTTGGTTGAGTCATTCCCTTACCAAAAAAATGAAAGTTACTCACACTCATATGAATGAAAGAAATCAAAGTTGTTCCCACGAAAAAAGTTGTAACACTTTGAAAGAATGGTAGCTCACAACAATGGAGCACTTGTTTAAACAAAGACACTTACACATATTCAAGTAAAGGTAACTCACCCTATTCAATTGAAGGTACATGATACCATATAAATGAAGGGAAATGGAAATATTTAACTCAAAGGGTAGTTCACACCAAATCAAATTAGTGTGATCAGAATGTTTTGAAATGAAGGATGATTGCACTTGTTGAAGTCAGGGTACTCACATTAATGCCAACAAATGGTAACACATACCACTATAAATGATTATGAATCACACATGATGAAGGAGAGATAAAAAATATTTCACTTGGAGTAATGCAATTTGGTGCGAAGTAGAATAGCTAGTAGTATATGTTATAGTCTTAATTTCCACCCTACAGGCCAGAAGGGAATCCAGTAGAAGATGAAAGCCAAAATACATTTCTTTCTCAGGATTTAGGACTTTTTTAGGGTCTTCACATTTCTTTTTCAGAATATTTTGCAGATTTATGATGTCCAATTATAGAGGTTCTTCTCCAGTCACAACGACCACAATCAAATTTCCTAGTCAGATTGAGAACCTGACAAGGAATTAGGAGCAAGGAGAAAAGATAAATGATTTCACATCCAAGGTATTATGTTTGATGTGTTTCCTACATGTTCATGAATAGATCATTGGTTTCCCCTAAATGTGTTTGTATTTGATTTGTAAATTCTTAGATCTGGTCTCGTGTTAAATAGATCAGGATAGATCTAGTGAATTGAATTTTCATAGCATTAGGAGATAAAGTAGAACAATAGTTGTTTGTCTTCTCGTGTGTAGGAAGAAAATTATAGGAGTTGGAGCTGGATATTAGGTGGTGCATCAACCAAATATGTGAGGAAATCGTTGGTCATAAGGTATGCTTACTATTCTTCTTGGTTAAAAGAAAAATAATGTGTTGGCATCTAGGGAAACCATTATAAGTCTATCCCCATTGTATGTCTAGTATCAATAGTAAGGTCCTAGGGAGATCTAAGTTACCATACTGGTGATATTTCTCCAATAACAATCTAGGTAGATTAAATGTTTGGAATGTAGAAGGCCAAATGATTTGGCATTAAAAGAGTCTCCTAGGGGAATTAGAAGAGACGTAATCTAGCATATAAATTTCCAAACAATGGATTCAACCATGGGAGTGGATGGGGTCCATAATTAGAATTAGGGTACTAGGTCCTTATCGAATTAAGTGGATCATCTCCCACCATAATTTTATAATTATTATGAAGTGGGGTATATTGAAAGGAATTGCTAATATCCTCACCATCCTTGATGTGGGTACTACCAAAAGACAACACATAATACACATGATTGTGTACAATTGATTAATAAATGGGAGGAACAATACATGATATAGAGTAGTGATAATATGGTGAATTTTGAGCTTTATATCCATGGTGAAAATATAGTAGGTTGTGCCTACATTGGGATCAATATCATTACTTAGTTTGGAGCCAATTCTAGCACAAACATGAGAGATGCAAATCAAGGACCCATATATCAAGCTTTATAGTGAGAACCAAGGTTTGATGTACTATGAAAGAAATATTACTTTAAATATGTAATTAAGGTGATGCATGAAGCTATTCATGCTAGAAACATAGTTACTATGAATGAAAGAAATAGAAAACCTTCCATAATTTGGCCACTAAGCCAATGCATGATTCTACTAGTATATATAGTAGAAGATGAAGTCAAAGAATTTTTGAAAAGTATTCTATAGATAATAGACAATGATAAATCCACAAAAAAGTTAAGGGAGGTCCTTCAGTCGATTTTTTGAGTCACCAATAGAGGCATAAGATAGGCCCTTAAACAATGTCCAGTGAACAAGGTATGGAAAATAGTTTATCTTAAATGCATTGATTCAATGATATGAACTGTGAGAATTTATGCTCAACTTCGGGTTGGATGTTAACATCTTACTGAAGTAACCATGGGAACTCATGGGATGACCAAATTGGGTCCACTTGTCGATCTATTGGTAGTTGGTGAACCAATCACACATTTTCCCCATTGTCAAATTGGCGAGATGAAATTTTATCTCGATTGTGTGAATATTTATGCTTACTTTGAGTTCATTGACATAGTAGATGACAAGTATCCATACCTAGTATTGTAATGGATTGATTGGGAATTTGATAATGATGTCATTTGTTAAGAAGGTCTATTGGATGGTATATCCATTGGATCTAATGTAGGGAAATACATTTTTTAAATAGATAGAAGAAGTATTGGATGACTAGGATAGTTGGAAGACTACATTAATCTCACCATAGGATAGTGGAAGACTACATTAATCCAACTACTAGTGGAAAGTTGAGTTGGAGAATAGTATTCTCCTATGCCATTTATTCCAAAGT